>JAGDQP010002866.1:16282-46955 GCA_022664845.1 Lepisma saccharinum
CCTACTTGGAAATGCTTCAAAAATGTGTATGACGTATATATGCGCCTCGAAACAGCTTTTACTAAACTTCATTATGGATTGCGTTTGTATACGCTCTGAAGATTAAAGAATCAATATTTAACTTTAGTAACCAATTGTTCAATTGTTTACGAGTGATAGGAATGGAAAAAAACAAGACGGCGACGACTAAATAACTACACTGTGCAAGAATTAATTTAGAACTATATTGTAAGTTTTCGCTCGTGTATTGAAGAGCATGACAATGTCGTCGGAACGAAATATGAGTGAGAAAGATATAGAATTGGATTTACTGTTGAATAATTCAGACACGAGTGACAGCTATTTAGATTTTGATGTTGAGGAGAGAGAGAGAGGATCTGATTTCGCACATGATAGTGTAACTGCTTCTTCTTCTTCATCATCATCATATTATTATTATTATTGTAAGCCGAAAGCAAACTAAAAGAGACGATAGCCTAATTCATGCTGCAAAATTGATATACTGTTGAGTGTTAGATATGCAACCACGCAATACAATTAAACCCAAACTCTCAAATATTTTCGTAATATATATAATAGAACTATTAGTAGTAGTAGTGGTAACACCACCACAGAACGACCGCTGCAAGCACCGCCATTAACTTTACTCCACTGTACTACTATTATTATTATTATTATTATAGCAAGAAGCAGAAGAACGATACATCGTAGGATAAACACCAGAGCCATTTCTTTGTGAACTAAGCGACTGAAAAAAAAAACCCGCAGTACAACGTAGCACCCACTATGGCGTATATATACACCATAAACAGTTAAGGGGTTCTTCTAAACTTTGCTCCTTTTTATTCCTGAAACAAAGGCATAAAGGAAACAGTAGTGAAGTTCATATTGTACCTGCCATTGTACGACGAGAAAAACGAGAATAAAATTATTACTCACCCAAGATATTAGGGAGGATCTAAGCAGACATGGTCCTAAATTATCCAGTCCCGCTCGGGTTGAATACACCTGGCCCAACTGGTGCTAATCCTGGAATACGTTATGGAAACCATCTTTTGACATGGTCTTCAAAACTGCTTCAACCTTCTTCATGATAGCTATAGACAAGCCATAGCGTTTGCTTTATAGTTCCATTTTAAGGCGAGGGAAGAAAGTCGGACAAAGCAAGGTCAGGACTGTATGGAGGGTGAAACACATTCTGTTTTTGTGGCCAAATATTGCGAACCGCCTTTGTTCAGGTACAAGCAACCTCGGGAGCCACAGACAAGTACCATATGTAAGTGCATGTGAAGAATAATAAAGACGGAAGATGTGTGGTGCACATTATCTGCCAAGTAGTCAAAAGTTACCGGGTGATCTTCACCCAACAATGATGATAGCTATTTTGATCGTTACCTTCTTCATGGCTGTGGCCAGTCTCTCTGGCTTTCTTAGCCTAAGCTTAAATACAATTCAGTTCTCCGGATTTCTTATCTTTGTCGTCGAAACAGGTTTTCTGTTAACTTTTGTGAACCATCAAAATGCCAATGATTATGGTAGAGCATCTTTGTCTGTGTGCCTGTTGCAACAATTGATGCTTCGGTGACGGATTTCCGTAGACGAACACAAAATTTCATAGTAGCAAGCTGTTCTTCCCGTACCCGCTCCATCTTGAGCAAGATTGCCGTCCGCAGGTGAAAATGCTCTGTTATGTCAATCTCCCACCGTTGTTTTTAAAGTTTTGTCACTTTTAAATTTTAGGGTTAATTTGTATCAAGAAAGCCAAAGCAGGTCGAGACGTGTTCTCAAAAAGTCTATAAAACATTTTGAAGCAATCATCCATCCATCCCATGGACGTAACGCCGATAAAAACGTGATTCTGAATGAAAAGTTGAGCATGTTCGCAATGGAGTTGATCCGGGATGCTCAAGGAATTGTGGAAAGAGCCGTCATTATGAAATTCCTACGACAAGTGATGCGATATACAAGAAGCTGAGGACCACTTTGCTGCACCCCTACTAGGCACCCAACGAGAACGTACTTGATGAAATCAGGTTGTGATGATGAAAAAAATATAATAAATCCGCTAAGTGCAGAAGGAACTCGGTTAACACTACGACAGGCGCGCAAACTACATACCTAGACGAACAGGTTATTTTACGTTGCCACACAACAGCAATAACACGGCGTGCGCGCCACTTGAAAGCGGTCATTGTGTGTGTATGCGCGTTTATCAGTTAGCAACAATGTATCGTTGAGGTATGCTCTACACGCGCTTATTTGAGACATGAGGCGCCAAGATTCCATTCTTCTTGAAAAAAAAAAAAAATTGGCGCCAAAGTAGATTTTTTTTTCATTTATCTGATAAACAGTGGCCCGTACAGAAAATTTTCAGGAGTACGAAATTATAGATCGTGTTTTTCGTTCTTCCTTCATTTTTATTATTATTTTACATAAAACGAATTGTTAAGAAGTTATCGCCGGTTTTAATGTTGCAGATTTCAACTCAACAGGAAAACGAATTTAAAAAAAAGAGATCTTTTGACTACAGGGATAGGTACACCATGGGAAGTCGAAAATTGCTGAATAGAGTGAGACCAATTTTGGATATCTGTAATAGGGGATGGGCTTCAAGTCTTCAAAGCCGCCATCTTATATGTATGTCGAGTATTGTAAATTGAGAAGGACATATGTGACACAGTTTTATATTAGCTCGTTCCCAGAAATTCAAGTATGAAGTAGTTTTTTACCTACATTTATTTGTTGAGATAAGGACTACGCAATCTGGAATCTGGAGAAAGGTAGTGGTTTATCATTGTCGTTGGCGGTGGTTCAACATGGCGCTAACCCCTTATACACGGATTGAGATTGTGCTGATAAGTGACGGTCGCAGCGTCAGGGTGACTGCAACCGAGTTGAACTCGCGTCATTGTCAGAGGAGACATCATTTATGTGCGACAGGGTACACAGTGAACGATCAAGGGCTACAACCGACTAGAATACGGCAAGAGCACTTGTTGCAACCATTGTGAAAAGCCCCACAATACCTGGACATCCTTCGCGAGAACGTTTTCTATCTCTGGAGCCATCTGAAGACACAGTGTACCGCGGAAAAATTCAACGACCTACACCATCTCCAGGAATGGATCCACAATACATTAACCACCGTTAAACCTGATGTTTTACGCAGGGTCCACGAATATTCCAAAAAATGTCAGTGTGCGTGGCAAAATGACTACTATATTGATCACATAATACAGGGAGCGAAATAATATTTTTGAGGGTCCCTATCGCTTACGAAAATTAACGTAGGTGAAAAAGGCTTCACATTAGAATCTCTGGGAACGAGCTAGCCTAAAACGATATGTCACATGATGGCCTTCTCCATTTAAAATTCTCGACATACATCCAAGATGGCAGCTTTCAAGAAAGCCGACATGGAGCCCATTCCCCATCAGATATCCAAAATTGGTCACACACTATCCAGCCATTTTCGACTTACCAGGGGATTTTCAGACTTATCCGTGTAGTTAAAAGATCTTTTTCTTTTAATGCGTTTTTCTGTTACGTTGAAATTTGTAATATTAAAATCGGTGATAACTTTGTAACAGTTTGTTCTATCTAAAAATAATAATAATAATAAATAAAATTTAAAAAATGGTAATAACGACTTAGAGAGAAAAATAGTATCTTTAATTTTGTACTGAAAAAATTCTGTACGGGCCACCACCGTTTGTGAGATAAATGCCAAAACATTTTTTCGGCTCCATTTTATCAGCCTCGAATGATGGGGAGTTTTGATATGTTGTTTAGTTCAACAAGTACTACATTGCTGCCAAGTTTGATACTTTCTTGAATTACTAATTACTTCCGTGTTGAGTCTCTTTTTTAGGGGGTTATATTTACTGGACTAATACTGACTCAGTGCATTTCATACGGTAATATATCCCTAGTAAGGAGCACGTGGAAAGAGACTTTGGTACAGGGCTCCCTCTATGATCATGTGATTAGCAAGAAGGAATCGCACATTACGTGTTATAAGAATTGACATTTCTTAGGAACAGAGACGATAAGGAAACTTCTTAATATTGTGAATTACAAATTGATATTTCATCTCGTATTATACTCAGATAAATAAAGAATATCGTAGTTCTGTCAAGTAAGTGTCACCCATGGCCGGATGAGTGTTATAAGAACGCTGACCAATTGTAGAAACTACGATGGTGTAAATAGATTTTGCAACGTATTAAATGAGATAAGTCATCTGATTACACTGAGTCATCAACACCTTTGATACATGTTTCATAAAATTACTAACAAGGATTACCCACCAGGTGTCAGATCCCGTTTTGATGAAAATTCGTATGTAGGTACAGTGCCTAGATAAACCTTAACAGCCAAAATTATAGGTGCTGTCGTTAACAAATAACGACAAAGGGACCAGAGAAAGATGGAACATGGAGACCAAGTAAATCGAATACAGAGTACGGAAAACTCTAATATATATTGAAAGTAAATGGGTATTAATGGATACTGGACAGGAGGTGATACATGCTAGAGGGTATGACGACAATGACCGCCATCTTGACTATGCTTCAACATTTTTAAATAGTAAGTGGGTCATGTGATATATCAATCTGTGCTGGAATGTTCCAAAAAACCCAGTGATGAAGTCAGTTTAGACGTAACTCTCCTTCTGTACGACAAAATGACACCTGAAATTCACTTGGAGAATGTCACTTTCACCTTGCATTACGTCTTATTGAAATTGGGACTTTATCTTCCGTTAGTGTATTTAACACTTTATAGTGCACATCATCTTACGACCATGAGGATCATATTTTCCAACATAACGTAACCTCTTCTGTAGCCGTTTGGTTTTCGTTCCTTCAATTGTTTCAATAAAAAAAAAAAAATATTTTTTCATCATTCGACTCACACATTCTCTCAGGTCAATTTCACGTGTCATTTTGTCGAACAGGATTAGAGTTATGGAAAAATTGACTTCATCATTGGGTTTCTTGGAACATTCCGGCACAAATTGATATGTCATGATGGCCGCTTTCAAGATGGCGGTCATTGTCATACCATCCAGCATGTATCACCTTCACTCCAGTATCCATTTTCTTTCAATATTTATGACAGTTTATGTAAAAAAAGGGTGTTCTCCGTACTCTGTATTCGATTTACTTGCTCTCTACGTTCCATCTTTCTCGTGTTCCCCTGTCGTTATTTCTTGACGACAGCACCTATAATTTTGGCTGTGAAGGTTGACCTAGGCACTTTACCAATATATGAATTTTCATCAAAATCGGGTTCTGACACCTGGCGAGTGTTCCTTGTAAGTTCAGAAAGTAATATCTTCGCATCAGATATCACTGATTATAGTTGTAATTCTGCTGTATCCCGAATTCTAATTGACTACTTCTCACATAAAGACGAGGTACATTGATCAACCTGTGTGTGTCCACTCATTGAGAACACACATCTTCCACCTCTGAAAATTGGGTACATAGTCACTGAGACTAAGCTCAGTCTACACTGTGTCTTGGAAGCTGTTAGGACGAATTCTGCACAGACTTGCCTATCTACGAACAAGAAGAAAGCCGTTGCATGGGATACTTACTCTACATTAGGCCAAATTTCTGTGCGTGCACATTGGTGAGGACTGTATCAGAACGACGAAGTCATCAATCGTTTCTTTGCTACTCTGGACTTTGAAAACAAAAAATAAGATAAAGATAATCTATTCGCATAGTTACTAACTGCAGAAGAATTACCATATTTTCTGGCACAGTGCACCAGAATAGGTTTAAACTCAAACGAGAAATAAACATCTAAAAGAGTCGAAATGATTTAATGTCTTAATCAATTTTCAATATTACTGCTAACACTGTTTATAGGTTGCCAGGTACTGTAATTACGTTAATTGTATGTGCATTGGAACCAGAAGGTACGATGTCCACTTTTTGGCAAAATTGAGTTAACACTGCAGTCAGAGACCTTGTACTTGAAGGGCATCAACCCCAAAAATACTATCTCACAAAACGACATCAAAGTGGCTAGAAATGTTAGGAACGAAATGAATTTATACAGACTTTAAATGGAACTTCAAACTTTAAAACGGTTTTTTCTCAAAAATAGGAAAAGTGGACATAGTACCTTCTGGTTCCAATTTTTTTAAAATTCAACCAGATATATACTCACACAACATGACATATTTTCGATACAATTTCAAAACCTTTTCCTTATTTCTGAAACAGTTTCTTTTCTAAAATATTATAGAAAAAAAAAAATCTTTCATACTGGCAAGAATTTTAACATTAGGAGGTTATTTTGTAAATATTTCCATCAATTATATATTAAAAAAAAAAACATATAGTTCAGAATATATGCTATTCCAGTATTGTTTCATGCTTTTGCTGCAATGCGCTTAAAAAAAAAACATGCACATGTTTTGTCAACCTTTTCATAAACCAGTGTTGAACAACATTAGTTCATTTTGAAGTTTATCAACACAGAGTTTCGAGGTTTAACCTACAAAGCCAATGAAAATAATTTTATTAGTTTCCAGTATCTGGCAACGCTGTGAAAACTGATAACGAAACATTGCAAAATAGTTGTGACAGCTTATCAATCATTTCGGATCTTTTAGATGCTTTGATATGTTTAAACGTACTGTAGTGCATTGTGCCAACAAATGTACTAGTTTGTGTAGTATTAACGCGTATTTATTCTCTGTCTTGTTTTCTGTTTTCAAAGTTCCGAGTAGCAAAGAAATGACCGATGATTTCACCGTTTTAAGACAGTCCTCACCAACATGTACACGAATAGAAAGTTGGCCTAATGTAGACTCACCATAAGCCATACGTCACACACGCTGTTTTCCTCAGTGGGCTGCGTTGTATGTCTTCCCTGATTGAATACCATCAAAAACAAGGAACAGAAAGGGTGAGTGGGAGAAACAAGGAACAAAAAGAGTGGGTGGGAGAAACATGGAAACTCGATTGAACAGAAGACGTGCTCACTGCTGACAGACGAGAGAGAGAGAGAGAGAATGGAGAGAAAAGATGGCAACGTCGTAACCTCCCCTCTTCCTGTTGTTAAGCCTAGTTTCTTTGACCCCTCACGTCACCCACCCAAATACATTCTTTGCCTATTACGACTTTACGTTCTACAGGGATCCTATATTTGGCTCTTCAATCAATACGAAGTATGATCTGAGTTCGAGACCAGTCTGTTATCTGATATGTATTTTGAGTGAGTGAGAGTGGCATTAACTACTTGTATTTGATGGAAAAAAAAAAAAAAAACTAACACCTAATTCTTCGTTATCAGGTTTTGTTCTACTATATTTACACCTTTTTCTGAACTAATATCTTCCGTAAATTGAGCTTATAAAAAAAAGCCCGACTTTACGACAGATTTTGAACAAAAGCTTGTGATCTCAGTTAATCGTCTGCCAAGCCCAAGAGACTTCCACATGTTACGGTATACCTTGTTTAAGAGTACGACCTCTGGCTGCCACTTTCAGTGCAACAAGAAGTCAGTCTGAAGCTGTTTTATATCTTGGATTCTTAAGTTAATGTCGTCCTCTTGGTTTTTCGGAGAATCCAGGGGCCACGGTAGCTCAGTTAGTCGAGTGCTCACCTCTGGTGCTAGGGGTCGTCAGATCGATCCCTGCTCATGCCATATGGGCTTTGTGGTGGACAAACACCGTGTGCGTGGGTTTTCTTGGGGTGCTCCCGTTTCCTCCCACTTTCTTCATTCCACCAATTCATCCCATCATCATCTATTCGGCCTGAGCCATAGTTGCCTAAAGATCTTAAAAAAATAAATTCAATTCGGAGAATCCAAACTAGTGTTCCAAGTCACCTTGACAGGAACTGATGCGAATGTAACTTTTATTACCCTAGAACGGTACTTTCCAAACTTTTTTAACCGTGGAACACTATTCATTTAAAGAATTATATACGGAAAATTCAGTTACAATCAACAGTCATTACAATTTTTAAAAACTTGAAATAATTGTTGCAGTATTAGAAACAGTGGAAATTAATATTGAGTATAATTCTCTCCCTAAATTGTTCCTGACTCCCCAACTCCGCTCCCCTACAATTTGGAGCAGGAGGAAGGTCTTGAATTTTAATATCTGACTTTGAATAAGATTTGTGATCGAGCCGCCGTAGCTCAGTTGGCGTAGCATTTGGGAGGTCGTGGGTTAGATCCCAGCGCCCGACCATCCTGACTGAGGCTTTTCCTCAGTCACATCAGGAAAATGTCGGGATGGTATCTTTAACTTCAGCCCTGGCCGACACCTCCCCGAATCCTTTCCCCTCCCCTATCCCGGCCTGAGCTTCAGATGCCTAAAGGCCCTAAATACAATTCAAATTCATGCTGTACCGACATAAACAAGGGACTCTTATATTGTAATGACACCAAGGCCTCTGAGACCGCCACGTAATACCTATACACGTTTCGAAGACCGCAGCTCGGAAAACACTGTCCTTTCAAAAAAAAAAAATGGATTTTCGTATTTGCGTCTTTGTTTTTATACTGTAATGCGAACACACAGAATCAAATTGCTATGACCAAGATTTCACAATTCTCATTGCTAAAGAGTTTAACAACATTATTATCAGAATTATGGGTAGAAGCTTTAGTAATAAATCAAAATACAGTAGATATTTATGGTTTATTTGTAAAATAAACATAGCATTCATCATGTCAACAAGATTAGCATCTGACATACATACAGGCATATTTGCATTTATACAATTTCAGTATACATTATTTTTTTTCCTTCAATGTTTGGTCAAACAAAACAATTCTTTTTTTTTAAAAAAAAAAGAACCACTCGTACAAGTATATCTTATTGCAGATTACACCTTGTCTTTACTTTTTTAAAAAAAATGCAGGAATGTTATCCAGTATCAATTCTTGTTAACGCATTGGAGTTAAATTACCAAAGAATCATTTACTCACATAGGAACAGACAAGTTTCTGGCATTTGATATATTATATATATATATATACATAGTAATACTGCTTTTGATTGCATTTGCTGGTTGTTTTCGCAACAGACATTCTGAGAGCTTATTCAATAGATTTATGTCTAATCATGTCTAAGAATAAAAGGTTCGTTGGATAACAATATTTGAAATAAATTAATCCTAAATTATGTCTTTACGTCTCTACATATGGAAATGAGAAATGACATGTAATAGATTGGCTTGAATGTATGTTTTTTTTTTTTTCTACGGTTGTGTAAACTTAGAATATACACCTATTGAATGTAAAGCAAAGGACCAAGAAACAAGATAATGACATACGGACAAGTGTGTGTTAGTATATCATGAATTTTAGAAGGTTGTCATTCATATGTAAACTCTGTTAAACTTTTTATGACTGAGATTACAAAGATGGTGAGCACAATAATTTTGTACACGAAAAAAAATGAATAGTTTTTGTGTGTGTGTGTCGCGGATATGAATGTGACGTGTCATCATCTACATCGTTTGTTTTTTTCATTTTTGATAAATACAGTCTGTTTTTACCTCATCGGCTTTGCTTTTATGCGATTGTCACTGAGTCACTGCTCTTTTTTAAAGCGAAAATTCTTTACATATACAGGGTGTTTTGAAATTACACGGCAATGTTTCAGGAATGGATTCCTTATACTACAAAAACGAAAATGATGTCAATCTTTTTCAAAAAGTGCTTAGCTTCGGAGCCAGAGATACCTAAAGTTAGCGCAGCACTTACAAATGGCGTAATATATTTAGAAATAATAATGTAAGCCGTGTTGTCTTAAGAAATGACAATGGAATTCAAAGAACTATGTAAGCATAATTTATGATTGAGGAGTGTACCTTAGAAGGGAGTACAACTCCGATTGTCATTTACTAAGTGACACGTCTTACGTTGATATTTTTCGTGACATTACGTCATTTGCGACGATACCTCGCTAACTTGGGGGGGGGGGGTCACTTGTAGCTCCGAAAATACGCTTTTTGTGACAGAGATGAACACAATTTTCAACTATTGAAATTTGTTTCTCAAATATTGCCTTGTACTTTTTCAAACACCTTGTATATATACATTTAAATGTATTTCTTCTTAAGTTCAAGCCTTCTTAAGTTCCCTTGGCATAACTGTCGCTTTGAATGCAAAGAAATGTTACTGTTATTATGATAGGATCTGCTACTCGGGACTGGAAAGAAGCTGACGTAGTGCAGTAGATGTCGTCTTTGGAAAAAAAAAAAATTGAAAAATATCTCGAAGGTAAAATATATTGATGATCCAATGAAGATTACAGCGAAAGGAAGAAAAAGGGACCTGGCTATCATGCAGATGTATTAGGAAACATCTAAACACAAGACTGAGAAGGTCAAATATCTGAATGATTGATTCCGAGATTGTATCATAGTTGTAGATGAAGGTCAAATGAATTAGAAATAGAAGAGTTCGGACTAGGAAATAGAGGCAAGAAAAATGAAGAAATGCATTTGATTGATTATGTGCTAACCCAGAAAAAGTTTCGAACGTTTTACTGCAGAATACCTTCCTGGAGTATGATTATAATTTGGTCCTACTTCAAATGTTTTTAACGTCGTAAACAAACTTGGAAGTTCAAGGACGAAGTTTTCTTAAAGTAGACTTCGAGCGAGCCACTGAATTTGGTGAGCCCCAAACGCGTTTGAACCCAAAACCAGATACACAGAAAAGAGAGATTCTAATCCTCCTCCTAACCGACGGCTTAGCAGGGATAAACATAAAAGCTGCAAAAGATAAGTAGTTGTGAAGTGAGAACGTTAGCGCTGGGGTACTAAAATAACGAGAAAATCAAACATAAAAGTACAGAAAACAGTTTTCTGACAAGTTTGACTACACTTGAGTACCCACAAAAAGAAACTGCATAATATCCATAAAAATACAAGAGATATATGGTAGAAAACATGCTTAAAATGGGAAAGAACAGTCGGTAGTATTACAAAACAGTGGAACCATCGAAGCACTGTTTGCTTGATGCAACAGAAGAGGTGGTAACAACAAAAGAAATAGAAAGAAATGTGTTACAGAGAAAATGAAAGAAACAAGAGAATAGAAGGGGGATAGGTACAGAATGTAAAAGGATCTACAGGAAACTGATGTGTTACTAACAAAGGCAAAGCAGGAGAAACTTGGATGAAACAAATGCAATGAAATAAAAGAACCCCATGAGAAAAACGCTAGAAAGGCAAAAAAGTGTGATTGGTTATTAGAAGACAAGACTAGCCATCTCATTAGTAACCGGAATGGACTATTGGACAGATGGAAGGAACCCAGAGATCTGGACGAGGCAGTCAGTGCCCACGAATATTAAATATAGAAGAATCAGAAGCAATGGTAGACATTGCAAAATATCTCAAGAGGAATTTGAGAAGGCTTTAAGTGAGATAAGAAATGCAGACTCTAAGAATATGTAGCTTAGCATGCACACTTAGATACATCGTCGGGCTCCGTTTGTATACGCGCTTTGGGCGTCATTTGTTCTGCAGTACAATCTTAATACATAAAGGTCTTCTTTCTCACTACAGTACTAACACCAAGGACACTAGAATAAGAGGCTGGGGTTCAAGCTATCTCTACTTGTCAAGGAATGATTGATTCTAAGAAATATTTGAGCATCGATCACCTGGTTGCTTATTATTCAGACAGACATCTTACTTACGAGAGAAAAAAAAAAGCTAAAGGAATAACCATATCGTGCTAAATAGGTAAAGTGAAGCTGTGACGTCAGGCTTCAAAGTTTTGGGAGATTTCCTTATCCTCTTCTTGTAACAATCCTTGACTTGCATGGTCGTGCAAATTCCAGCCTTAATTTTTCACACTTGCGGGATTAAATTTCTTTTAACTGTTAACAGCACGTTCCAGTTCCAGATGACGATATACCTTCAACGGTGCATATCGGTGTATGCAAGTGAGCGGAACGGAACAAATTTGTTTAAGATGCAGCGTAAGTACTGAAGGATGGGATTTAGTCTCAAACAGCCAGAAAATACTGGAAAATGTATTAAACAGAAAACAAATCTATAATTTGTATTGACCTATAATTATAGATGGGGTGGGAAATATAAAGCTATAAAAATAGTCTTCGAACTAAAATATTTGATGTTATAGACAGTAAGACTCGGAGTGAAGTAAGTATGAAGTAATGGAAAGTGGGGGAAGGGATAAACAAACGGAGGAGAAATTATTGTAGCTTTACAGTGAGTTTAATCTTGTTCTCAAGTCGTGAGTGATAGCTTACTCCTCGAGACGGTGAAGGATGTTTGTCGATAAAGAATGCTACTCTTTTCTGTTAAATACGCATACAGAAGCTATGGCCTTTGTCGAGAGGATAAGTTCCTGTTTCTTAAACTATAATTCGGTCTAAAAATCTCATTCGCCGTTTCTGTTCGAATGGTTTCACTAAACGACTAGTGACTTCACTCAGCCATTGGATTGCATATTACACATAGATAACGTAAGTGAAATAGACAATTTAACATTTAGCACAGTTTCTGCGTGGATGTCTATTTTCGAACAAGTAAATTAAGCGTCATAAACCTGTCCAACAGTCACTTGAATTATGACTTTTCCTTGTACGTCATTGAGAAGTGTAGTTTATATCAGTAATATAAAGTTTTACATGCTAAGAAATTAGTAGTCATAAATGTTAACTACAGTATAGTAAATAGCTGTGTTACAATTTCTATCAGTATGTCTGTTGGAGGTTTCAAGCCGTTTCGAATTTTAAAATGATTTATAACTGATCACTGGGAATTCAAGCCAATCTATTTGACATAACACGAAATTAGTTCAACTCGCATTCTTCAATGAAAATAAAAGATATTTTTTTTTTTACACCACAAAAATGAAATATACATACAGAACCAACATTTCTCTTAAAGAATACTGAAATGTCTGTCAAGCGTTACTGTATTGCACTTTCTCAGGACATTCACACTTTCACACACCTTTTTTTTTTAAATACCTTAACAATTTTTGTTTTTTTTAAACTTAGAATTTTCTACGTGCAATTTTTTTTGTCATACTTTTTACTACGTTATAATTTGTTAATAACTTTTCCGTAACAATATAATTATCATCTGATTTTCCTTTCTTTTTTTTTTATTGTTACATTCACACATCGTAAATAGGGTGTATTATAAATCTACATTCTTTTCTTTCAATAAATAAATATGTATAAAAGAACTAGTAATAGAAATTCAAATACAACAGGCAAACAGCTTTCTACAGAAACATCAGACATTTCTACTCATCACAATACAATCTGTGGACATTACTAAGTTTTTATTATTATTATTATTATTTCCGATCGGAAACTAAATGCTTACATATATTGTATATGTATTTATAATTCTGTCATGTTGTGAGATGTATGTCACATCCACTATATACCATGTAACTTATCAATTAGTGCAGTCCTTTGGAACATTTTCTTTTTTCTTCTATTGCACATGGACAGAAAATAGGAGATAGACAATGAACGGCGGGTGTTAATACAACTTTGTCTTTCAAGTTTTCATCTATGGTAAATGATATGTGCATTGCCACATTTATTTTTTTTTAATTGCCAAATTTAACACTAACAGGACATACGAATTTTATTTATGAACTTGTTCCCACGTTGAGACCGTTCTTCATTATATATATATATGAAGAGAAAAATCATATGGCACATAAGCAGTGAGTGAGTTACAGAAAACTATAAAAATGAAAACAAAAAGTAATAATAAAAAATATATATTTTTTCTCTAATTTCATGAAATGAGATCATTTAAGCTGTATGAACACATACTTCAAAGATTTTTTTTTTTCACTAAAAAAGAATTCAGAACGTTCCTTCTACGTAATATGAGGTCTCAAAGAAATGCAACGATTCAGACAGACATTGGAATCAAAACGGAATCAAAGTAATGATGAAACTCCTTTTTACTTAAGGAATTGTGCAGTTACTGTTGATAAAACAGGATGTATTTGACCATTGGTTGAAAGTAAAATAAGTCAATTTTGTGACTAATAAAAGGAAAAAACAATGGTAAAACTGTCAAGAATAATTTATACACATTAATATTATGCAAAAATTCATCTCCCCCTTTCTTCGATCTATGAGTGGTTCAACGGCTCACTTGATCAGACGTAGACCAACTAGTAAGCTACTGAATTAGTCATTGAGGGTGATGTGGAAGGTGGGAATCTTTAACAAGGAAATTTACGCCGAGACATATATATAGTGACAACTTATAATAAACTTATCCAAGTTATAAAAATGTGCAGAAATATATACTTCTGGTATGAACGCTGCTCACTGCTAGGGCTAAATTTCTCGAAGGATTTTTTTCCAGAGCAATAACTCAATTCATAATCCAGCTTGAATACAGAGCAGAAAACATGCGCTGATTTTGAAGCAAAGTAAGTTCAGAAAATAGTTGACTTATTATTTCTCATGCAAATAAGAAAGAAAAACAAGGCATACAAAGCTACAGTAGTATGCAACCAGGTGTTCTGAACGATCACAAAAGTGAATCAACTTTGAACAATTGAAAAATTAGTAACCAAATTACATTTTCAAATGACAACAACATTCCGCTTAAAGAAATAAAATTGTAATTGTCTATTGCATTTTAATGAAGAAATAACTCAATGTCGTAAGTTGACGTTGGTGCAAAAGTGGGGGAACTACATTCGTCCAAAAATTCTTAAACAGACGGACAGTATCGCACTTTGTCAGCATCTATTTTATGTGTTTTTAATACCTTTACTTATTTATTTCTCTGCGTAAATTCATGGTTTACTGCTTTACGACCACATGTCTGGTTATTGTTTCCCTAAAACTGTCTTGCATTTTCTGTAATAGTGTCAATGTAGTAACTAAGTATTTAAATTAGATTTTTTTTCCATAGGTTTTTTGTTTTTAAACGTTTCTCAACTATAACCGTACCAGTCATTGGAAGTGAAAAGAAGAATTAATATGATCTTATTATGTATTTGATTGGAATGAAAGTAGAGGGGGTATAATGTAGAATAATTGAAAAAAAAAGAGAAGAAAAAAGGCAAGTGGAGTTGTCAAAAGTAGATTTTGATTTGGTAACATCTAGACGAACTTTGTTTTGTTCTTCTTGGTTAGAGAACAAGAATAAAGCGTCGGCGGGTAAAATTAATATTGAACAATGATGGGAGTGCTGTATTCTTAATAATAGCTTGTCGTGATAATATTCATTCTTTCAAAATATAACAATATACCACTCCATGATCTGAAGGGAAGTATCGGAGTTATTACATAGAATTCATGGTGTATAATTTGAAGATGAAACTTGGAGAAACACTTATATAAGTGTTAGCGACGCGAAATTAATACTAGAAAAGAAGTTACTCTTCGTAAAAGGCAGATTACAAACAAATTTAAATACATATGTGTGAGATAAGTAATGCAGATAGGGTAATGTGCTTATAGAAAAAAACTTGCACCTGCAAGTTTGAGCTGAAAGATCCACTACACCAAGAAATGATATACTTTGAAGTTATCTTTCTGATATTATACGCAAGTTCACTGATTCGAACAAACGACCAATGTATTATTCAGTAACCAGGCTTACACCAAAGTATGAAGCCAGAAATCTTAATGGATACCACAGAATTAATATTTGAAGAGAGAGAGAGCAGAAACGAAAGTAATGGATGTAAGGAATATATTAATGGAGACAAATGGTTCGGCTCGACCCATGATTCAGCGTCAACCTTTCTTGAAAAGGCGTTATGAAACATGAGAAATGATTCGGATATTTAAGTTGATCTA
Organism: Lepisma saccharinum; assembly: GCA_022664845.1. Lineage (NCBI taxonomy): Eukaryota > Metazoa > Arthropoda > Insecta > Zygentoma > Lepismatidae > Lepisma > Lepisma saccharinum. Next base: position 32,106 of record JAGDQP010002866.1, read on the forward strand.
AATTGTTCTGTACCACATCGCATCTGATATCTGTTATGAGTGTTCAGAATAGAAGTTCTGAGTTTAATACATGGAAACAAAACTGTTTGTCCCGTCAAATGCACTGTGCACTAGACTGGTGCCATTGGTGCCTAATCTCTCCCCGGCCCAGCCCGATTTTACATCCACACTTTCCGACTCGACTCGAACCAGACGGAAAATCGGGCAGCCCTCACCTGATGCTACAGGAGAATGGGTTACGAACCCAATCATTTACTTTTCCGGCCGGTCCGGTCCGGTTTTTGGTCTGGCTCGGATCGAATCAAAAAGTGTGGATGTAGAATTGGACTCTGCTGTGAACACGCTATTACGCTAATTAGTATAGATTTTTTTCTTTTTTTTTACTTTCCTTGCTATTTTCAAAGACAAGGTCTCCCTTGTTACTTTTAGACGTTTCTTTGTTCTACTAAATTCAGTGTTATTAATTTCAATTACTTTTCTAAATGGAATACAGTATATCTTCTACGGGGAACTAACATTTGTCAACATTAGTGCTTCACTATAGACTTGAAAAGATTTTGTTTGCAGGTAAATTACTTTCGTGATCTTGATGTAGAAAAGAATTTCTGTAATTTTATTGTTTTTATTTATGAATATAATCGTGTGCAAACGGTGATATTTAGTATTCATTAAGAATTTTTAATAGTAAAAATCATATCTCAAAATACATAATTAGTATATGTTTAGTTATGCCTTCATGTTAAAGTTTAAATTGACGGGATGAAATATGTATTATGTATATTTGACAAAGATACGTACGCATTACAAGGTTTGGCTTAATTGCTTTCTGATTTATTAAGTTTGAACAAAAAAAAGGAGCGCTCTAAACCAAAATTCGACAGCTGTTCAGATGAATTTCCTTGTTTTCAGGAGCTTTGCTCTTGGTTAATGTTGTACCCGCAGTGGGAATCGAACCCATGACCTCTTTATTACAAAGCAACGAGCTAAACCATTAATCCATCGGGGGAAACTTTCTTGGTGTTCAGAACGTTTAATAATTTTCTTTTTATCAAGTGCGCATCGATTGTTTTCTGTGATTAGTTTCATAAACAATCTTGGAATATTTCACTACGTTCAGAAACAAGGAACCTATTTAAAATAATAATTTCTGCTCTCTTTTCATATTTTATTTCCTTATCATATCGTATAATGCTATAGAAAAGTCTCTCCATGGGACGCGTTGGGGTTCTAGACCAGAAGAATATAAAACAAGATGATTAAGGGAGAAAGGAAAAATGTTTTTACATTGGATTATTAGTTATTAATGGATTAATCCAAAACTAACTTCCGACATTGTCGTCCGGTGTTTTCCACCTTTGCATCAAGTGTTTGAAATCTCCATAAAAACAAATCTCTCTGCGGAGGACCTTTCCGCTCGTGCTGTATAAGAGGCAATTTGTCACATCTCAAACTTTGATGGTCTCTTCAATCTTTTCTGGGTCGTTCCAGAGAATTCCGACAAATAAAATAAGAATTGGTCGCTCGACTATTTTTGATTTCCTTCATATTTTTGGTACATTAAATACCATATACAAGCGAAGTTGAAAACAGTTTATATATATATATATTGCTCATAGTTCAGGATATACAGGGTGTTCAAAAGTGAGATTTTGCAAAAACAGTGAATTATAAAGTTACACATATTTCACAAATCAGTTGAGATATTTGAATAATTCAAAAACATTAAAAATATAGACACCTCAGAGAATATTTAAAGCTATGTCTTTAAGTTCTAGCCTCAAAACGGCTATCGGACAGCGAGGTTTAAACAGTTGTAAAATACAGGTGAAATTCCCATTTTTAGATATTTTTTTTTCCTGATTGAATGGAAAGAAATAACAATCCGTTTACTTTGTTATTATTACGTACTATTGTCAGTGTAGTGAGAGAAAAAGAATTAACTTCTTGTGTTATTTCCTTTTCTTTATATCGAGGCTTCAGTTTCATAAAAACTCAAATTTGTCCGAATTTGAGGTGTTGTAAGTCAAATTGGGGAGGGAGTACATGAACAAAATTTCGCATAGGAGTTCCTTCGTTTATATCGTAAAACCCCTGAAAGTTTCATTGTGTTATTCAAACCCCTCTGTGAAATACAGCTTCTTAAAGTTGCTTAAAAAGCTATAGTCGTGTCAATACAAATTATCATTGAAAAATGAGGCTATTGTTAACAATGTTGTATTCTATGAGAGTAGTCATTTAAATCATGTGGCTTAAGCACAGATAGATTATGTTTTACGTTCTTTGTTGGTGCACAGAGCTGTTTTAGCTTTCTTCTCTCTGCTGCTTGAGGTAAAACTGTGGTTAAAAAGCGCTCATTTCCGATCTGATGGTACGAATCTTCCTGAGTGACAGTTTTTTTCTTACAAGTTATGTACGCAGCCATGTCATGCGAAGAGATGTTATTCCTTTCACTAGGCCTAACAGAATCCATTGGCCTACATTTTGGATCTCGCGATCTCAGCTTTTCTTTCCAAGTTATGTACAGTGCATACCAACGTTACGTAAGGAGATGTTACTCTTTTCGTTACGTCTAATAAAATACACAGACCCGCTTCTTAGTAGTAATAATCTCCAACAAAGACGTTATATCCAGCATCCTAAGGTACTGCTGATTCGCCAATAGCTGATTGCCTGAAATGACGGTCAACGTTTAGTTAACCCTCCGTCGCACAACCGTCCCGTAACTTTCTTGCATCAATTTTAAGAAGTTGTATTTCATGGAGGGATTTGATAACAATGGAAGTATAACCTATATTTGCATGATATAATTTGTAACTAAAGAAATAAAACAGCCACGATTTTAACCACGAGATCCAAGTATAATGTAGGCCAAAGGATTCTATTAGGCCTAAAGAAAAAAAAAACATCTCTTCGCATGACATGGCTGCGTACATAACTTGTAAGAAAAAACTGTCACTCAGGAAGAATTCATACCATCAGATCGGAGATGAGCGCTTTTTAACCACATTTTTTCCTTAAGCAGCAGATTGAAGAAAGCTCAAATAGCTCTGTGCACCAACAAAGAACGTAAAACATTATCTGTTTGTGCTTAAGGCATGTCATTTCAATGATTACTCTGATAGAATACAACATTGTTAACAATAGCCTCATTTTTCAATGATAATTTGTATTGACACGACTACAGCTTTTTAAGCAACTTTAAGAAGCTGTATTTCACAAAGGGGGTTTGAATAACACAATGAAACTTTCAGGGGTTTTACGAAATAAACAAAGGAACTCCTACGCGAAACTTTGTTCATGTACTCCTTCCCCATTCTGACTTACAACCCCTAAATTTTTGACAAATTTGAACTTTATAATATATGGAAAAGGAAATGACACAGAAAGTTAATTTTTTTTCTGCCACTACAGTGACAATAGTAGATAATAATAACAAAGTAAACGGCTTGTTGTTTCTTTCCATTCAATCAGGAAAAAATCTAAAAATGAGAATTTCACCTATATTTTACAACTGTTTAAACCATGCAGTCCGATAACCGTTTTGAGGCTAGAACTTAAAGACATAGCTTTAAATATTCTCTGGGGTGTCTATATTTTTAATGTTTTTTGAATTATTCAAATATCTCAACTGGTTTGTGAAATATGTGTAACTTTATAATTCGCTGTTTTTTCAGAATCTCATTTTTGAACACCCTGTATATCCTGAACTATGTGCAATAATTTTTCTTTCAAAAACTGTTTTCAATTTCGTTTGTACATGGCATTCAATGTACCAAATATGAAGGAAATCAAAAAAAGTCGAGCGACCACCACTTGTCGAACATGTTTTGTCTTTCTTCAGTTTCTTTCAATTTTGTCTCTTTTTATTACCCTTTCTATTTATTCTCTTTTCTTGTTAGCCTTCTTGTTTACCTCTTTCTTTATTTTACCTTTTATCGCTTTCTTTCGTAATTTTTGTGCACCCTAGGCTTCAGTTTACTTGATTATAGGGACGTCCGTTCCTGTTTCACATAGTTACTCACTGTAAACTATACAGAGTTACTCTGTGTCAAATAAGTCAATTGGGAAGGTTCTTTCTCGTAATTGCTTTCTATTATTCAAGCATTTCAAGCTTTGCTATTTGTCTTAATTATAAATTAAGTCTTCATGCCTCTCGCACAACTTAAAATGTTTATTTTAGGTTCATAATAGCGTAATAACAACAATAGTTAAAGAAAAAAATAATTAAAGTTGACCTTCTCAGTAATTTGCATATGACTTACTAATATGGAATTTCTACACAAATAACCTTAATTAATGGAATATACCTTCACGTTGAAACGAAGTCAAAAATGATAACGAAAAAGGGATGTGATTATTAGTTAAGGAAGTTAAATGCAGTACAATATACGTGGTACGCTGCTCTGAACTTAAGCATTAGCATATAGAATCACTTTTAGCTAGAGTGAGTGGATTGTTATTAACGTCCTAAACGAGCTGCTGAGATTCTAAGGACGGGACCTACAGTTCTTGATAAAGTGGGCTCCGAACCACTCCGTTCAATAGATTCCGGCGGCAATTGAACTCGTGACCACGCGCACAGAAAACGGGCGCGCTAACCTGTCGGTCACTCCGAGGTCACTTTTAGCTAGAGTTTTAGGAAGTTTTTTTCCTCTGAATATGATTTTCTTGTTTTTATTACATTTCAGTAGGTTAAAAATCAGAAACGAGTTGAAACCCGTTATATCCAAATATTTTAATTGATATCCCGTGATTCTTCGCATCTTAAGCTTTAGTGTTAACCCACGCTCAAGATGAGAACTTTATTATTTATTTATCCTTCAAACCTTTAAGAGAAATTTCATAGCAGATAAAAAACATGCGAAATAATTTTTGTTTTCGTTTGTCATTTGCTGGGAAAGTTGCCACAAAGTGGTTGTAGCTGGTTTTGGAAGTAAATTGCTCAGTTGTTTTATTAAAGTAATTTTATATATATTTCACGGAAAACAAATCAAACTGTTAACTTGTCTATATGTAAAGGTTTAGTCTGTGTTTGTGTGTGTGTGTGTGTGTATGAGAGAGAGAGAGGGAGGGGGGGGGGGTCATGGAATATTAGCCAAGTGAATTCAGTTGAGTTGCTCAACGTTTAGAAAAAAAAAAAGGTCTCATCTTCAAAGCAATACTCTGACAATGAGATCGTTCTATTTTTCATATGTTCTACAACTTAACTGAATTCATCTGACTGATATCCCGAAAATATCGCTAGGAAATCCCAAGTTCTTACTCCAAAATATAACATTCTCTTAACAGATAGTACAAAACGTTGCAACCAACTCATGATCATTACCATTGCGAATGCATTCGTAAGAAACAGCATAAAAACTAGGTCATTAAAAAGAAACCAAAACTCGAATATTAAAACGTGATGCTCTTTTGTTTATACAGCATACCACGCAATTGATCTCAATTTTATACCACCATTTATGATAATGATCAGTTGTTTTCATTGCCTGTCAGTTCGTGAATATATTTCAAACTGTATCACGCTGGATGGTTTAATTATATGGTATTTCCTGTATTATTATTATTTTTTTTTTTTTTTACTCTTGAAGTGTTGTTTTTGAACGGGAAACATTGATATTTAAAACTATGACGTAAATTCAAAACGATTTTAAAAAAATACCAGTAAACGTAAAATAAAATATTCGTTTACATTTTAATAGTATTTCGGCAGAAGTGAGATTATAAAACCACAGAGAAACGTGGAAAGATCTTTAAGTATCGTACAATTATTGTTCATTGTTTCCTTATATTACATGTAATGGTAAGGAATATATGCTCTATGTTCCATAACAGATGTCCAGTCTATTGTCTTTACTAAACGAGTCCCTTTACTGAAGTCTCAGCCCTACATACGAAGATCAATTATAATACAGAACTACAGCTTGCTATGAATTATTCTAGAAAAACCAGGTTAAACAAACATGAACTGTAAGTATTTTGTCATATCTTATGAATAATTAGAAAATTAAAAATAAATAATAATAATAATAAATGACTTATATAAAAAAGATCTGGCAGATGAGATCAACGTAAAATAACATGGTATCTGGTGGGACCAAGAAGTGGCAGTTTTATGTATTTACATTAAAATATTTGATAAAATTGTTTGGCCCAGCTAATATCTAAGATCTTAAATTTGATTTGATTTATTACCAAACATGATAATATGTCTATTTCAGTAGAGAGGACTGATAGATACGGTTTTATGTTATTTTTAATTAATCGTCAGTGATGGCGGTGTTAAAGAGAGCTTTTCATGAACAAAGTAACAGAGAAAATGCTTATAGAAAGACGGAATTTCTTACTTGCATACATTATCATACCAGCATCAGATGTTAATGTAATTTTTCTAAAGTAGCTTTTTATATACTTGGGTGGGGAAATCATACCGCCGTTTATAAACAGAAAACAATTTCAAACACTATTGCAATTGAAAAAAAAAAAAAAAAACAACCACGAGTTATTTCGCATGACAAGACCAGCGCTACGATTTCGTGTTCATAAAATTAGTTTTTTTTTTCAGTCTTTAGTGTACCTTGGCGCAATACGTTCCATCTTTCTTCAATGAAGAAAAAAAATGAACAAGTATAAACAAATCACAAACTTGTTTGTCCTATTGAAACACTAAAAATGAACAAAAGTTTCTGTCTTGTTTACTAATGCGAATTGTTTAAGATGAGATTTTCTTATTTTCTGTTCGAATATAAAACAATATAGCTATCGAATGGATACTAAAACAGATAACAAATGAATGTGCAACATGAGGCAGGAGATGAGACACTTCTTATGTACGTAGAGCAACAATGTATCCTACAATATTTACATATTGAATACATGATATATATTTATATACCTACACATACAAACAATGTTTAGGAGATTTTGGTTTTCTTTTACTCTTTGAAAAGAAAAAAAAATGGCTAGAGTGTCAGGAGGTAGACTCCATCTTGACTTAAGAGTTAATAACTACATTTTTTTTTGTGGGGGAGGTAAAATCAACGTTACTTCAAATGTTCAACTGAAACTTTTACGAAGTTTCATTGTGATTTTTAGACACACATTACAAGTGCCTTTTCTAACACAAATGGCGCCACTGTTATGTGGTTTATTTGTAAAACTACTTAACAAAGTTTTTTTTTTCTTTTTCTTTTTTCAGAATTTCTGTGTACAGGTTCATTCGTTATTTCAATTTTCTTCTCTTTTTTTTTTCTTGACGCAGAATTTATAACTTTTCACACAAACAAACTCTTCATCTCCTTTGGTCCGATGATTCATGCGATAACATTATCATAACTTGTACTCACACACTGAGACAGTTTTGCTTTGTTTTTTTTATATATTTAACTCTGTCAGAAATCGAGTCTCGGAGAGGTATTTTTGAACACATTTCGTAGAATGTCACTTATATTCATTCCTCTTCTAGTTTAGAAAAGAAGTCTCCTTTCTTTAAGAAATAACCACTCTCTCAAACAACTTTCACCTTGGCTTCATCTTCCAAGTTCAAAAAATTGTCAACAGAGAGCACCACCGTCCGCGAATTTGAAGCACCATAAAATAAATTAACTAAAGTTCAGAAGTAAACAATGGTTAGAAAACTTTCTTCTAGCCTTTACGTCTGCAGGAATGGCAGCATTGATACTGATAATGTAATAATCTACACATTTTCATGGCCTTGACAGTTTGACAATACTTGGAATGATCTTTACATTCTCCCACTGAAAAAGAAACATTGTTTTTAATTACTAAAACAATTTAAATTAATTTGAAGTTCACTTCTTTGATTTTCACAAATCATTCAAACGATTTTTCGTTTATGAATTGCAACTATGACAATAAAACAAAACAGAGGGTGAGTCATATGTTCGTAGCGTTGGGTGGCCCCGCCCACTCGATGCCGCAAAACCATGTGCAACGTGCAGAACAGGTGAAGATGGTGGTGGCGGAAAGCGTGTCACAGCGCTAACGGTGTGTGTCTGTCTAATCACAGCGCTAACGGTGTGTGGGAGGAACTACACGTTGAATACACAGTTGGCAGGACAATGGCTGAGGAGAAACTTGTGTGTCGTGTGCTTCTGCGCCATTACTGGAAAAAGGGGTTGAATGCAGCAGCAGCAGCCAAGGAAATTTGTGCCGTAAAAGGTGAAGGTACTGTCCACCCGTCCACAGCCAGAAATTGGTTTCAACGTTTTCGGTCTGGTGACACCAGTCTCGATGACAAGGCCAAGAGTGGATGCCCTGTGACGACGGATATCGATGCCCTCCTGAACGCTGTTGAAGGAAACCCAGGAACCAGTATCCGTCAGCTGGCAGAGGAGGTCCAGACATCACAAACCAGTGTCGTTCGTCATCTGCATCAACTTGGGTTTCGCTCCAGGCAACCGAGAATGGTTCCTCATGATTTGACTTCCGCTCAAGCTCAACAACGTGTGACCCTGTGTGAAGAACTGCTTCGAAACCCAACTGACGACAGGTTTTGGCGGCGGATCATCACGAATGATGAAAAGTGGATCTTTCTTCGTTATCCTGACACCGGGAAACAATGGCTTCAACCAGGTACCGAGGCGCAGCCAGTGGTTCAAAGAGGGGGGGTTTGAAGAGCAGACAATGCTGTGTGTGTGGTGGAATTTCGAAGGTCCGGTGCACTGGGAGCTCGTTCCACATGGTCGTTCCGTAGATGGGACATTGTATGCTGAACAGCTGCAACGGATATACGACATTGTGCGCCGTCGTTATCCAGCACTGGTGAACCGAAAGCGACTGCTCCTCCAATTTGACAACGCTCCATGCCACAGGCCAAGAAGAATCCGCCAGCACATTGCGAACATGGATAACGTGGACATTTTACCACACACCCCCTACAGTCCCGACCTTGCGCCATCTGATTTTCATCTGTTTCGTTCCATGGCACACTTCCTGCGGGCAGACAATTTCATTCCGTGGACGATGTGACAACTGGAATTACTGAGTTCTTTGCTTCAAAGCCTGCAGCCTGGTATCGTCAGTGGCTTGTGTCACTGGTGGAACGTTGGAGAAGGACCATACAGTGTGATGGGATGTACTTCGCCGAATGGGCTTCTGTGGTACAGGGGGAGGCGGGTGCTGCACATTATCCATGAAAACGCTACGAACATATGACTCACCCTAGTAATTAGCATAACACTGAAAATAAAAGCAAAGAAGACATTACAGTACACACATTATTTCAATAATTTAACATTTTTGTTTTTCTGAGTATTATTTTTATTGCATAACACATTCATATAAATTATTCTTGTTTAAAATACTTACCTTAAAATATAATTTATACACTCATAATTTCAACCACATTGAACACAAATTCAGACTTACACATGTAACCACATGTACAAAATATATAAACTGTCCATATATAAACAGAAGTTGCGCGTACGTCATACCATAACACCATGGGGAAAAATACTTTTTAGATTTTTTTATTTTCTTTTGTACTGTTCCTATTCCCTTGAATTTTGTGTTCGTATAAAGTCTGCAATGCGCAGACAAAACGTTTGTGGATTAATTTAAAATGTAAATAGTTCAGCACACAAATTTATAAATACACAAATTGCAAATACATTTTTAAGTTCCTCGGGTTTCTGCTCCCCCCCCATCCTTCCTTCCCCAGTGCGCAGTGTCAGTTTAGCAATCTAATCAAAAAATAATTGTGTCCAATTTCTGTTACAATAACAACACACTGATAGTAAGTCACAACCGTCACTCAAGTGTAAGGATCAACAAAGATGCACATTCAAGAAATATCACACAATAAAAAAAAATTCCCTTTTCCCTTACTAGCCATATGAACTGAAATATAGACGTGATGGTATAATCTTATAAGAGTAATATTTTTTTGTTATTACTAGGCTGTACTGGTTATCAACATTGTACAGTGAGAAGGATACGAATAACTTTATTTCATTACTCTAGACAGGAGCGGCAAAATAGATAATAGGCCTATAGTTAGTAACACAATCAAATGAACTAATTTCCCTTTGAGAGGGAAATACGAGGTTGAAAAGTAGATTATACAGCAGAGCAAGAGGAATTGAGAGCTCATGTCTGAAGGAAAGTGAAAAAGTAATTACACAGTCTGTGAACCTTACCTAATTACGACTTGTAAAGTTTATGGTTCAAGATTATACGCTGAACAAAAGCAATAAAATCCATTATTGTTCATTTAGGATTATTCGAGATTCCAAATCAGGACCAGTCTAATAATAATCTTGTGAATTATTTGGATCTTCAAGATGATGGTTGTTTTGCGAGTTGGCTCGTCAAATTTAACTAATTCATGCCAAGTGGGGAAATATGCTTTACTCCGAATATAGTTAGAAATTGAACATGAATTGCCTGATATACAACGTAGAATGTGTGAGTCAGTTCTATTATGAAGCCTTATATTAATGTTGGCAGCAGTAATGTGTATGGTGAGATTGAAGAATAATGGGTGCTGAATACGGATATAATGATATTTGATGCAGTTACTTTAACTGATTTTTAATAGCTCTAGGATATGTGTTGTGTGAATTAGGCTTGATAATCAGCTTAGTAGTATCAATTACTCATATTAACAAATGCTTGACTAAATAACAAATTAGCAAATAGTCTGTGGTTGTTATCTGGATAAGAGAAATATTAAATTGTTATATGATTCTGAGTTTGTTGATAAGAGATTACTACGCAGATTCAACAAAATGATGCGTTATAGGAAAATAGCTTAACAATTTCTTGTTGTAAACTATTGTTGTCTGATACCATAGTTATGAACCGAGTAATTACGAAAAACCTTTATTTATCAACACAAGAGAACTTTTGAAAGTGAAGAGAAATACACGTATAATTTTAGCAATGTGGAAGAAAAATGTTTATGAAGCTTTTTAATGTTCATGTAGAAATTTGTTCGCATACATTTTGCAAACGCAAGTATGTTAGTGAAGAACTTATTCCCTGTCCTTGGATAGAAGCAATGTTGCCAGTACTTTCAACACAGAATGCTAATTATAGTTCTAATTGTTAATCCACAGCTTCATGTACTAACGCAATCGATTGGTAATGACACAACAATTGCAAGCAACTCATGACAGGTAACTTTTATAGTCTTATTTTTCGAGAGCTGAGGTCTATAGTGGTGTAAGTCAGTCGTCAGGATTACAGAAGTCAATTTTTAACTTACCATTACTTCTGAAAGACGCGCAGTTTGGAACGAAATAACGCACACAGTTAGTGTACTTCTCACTTTATCGAATTAAAAATATATATATCGAAATATGTGGGTTTAATCACAAGATACTTGACGTTTACCTTGTATACTCTAATTTTCAGGTAGACCTGACTTACACCAATATGATTCTAAACCTTTCGTTTATTGGTGCTCACAACGTCAAGTTCTACAATATGCACTCTAAAAGATTATCCAAGTCCCTTCCAAAATAACGATTTCGTAATTTTATATTCTGAAAGAAGAAACAATAAACAGTGAAAGAGTTTAACACATTTACCGACATCTCAAGCATCACACTCACGTGAAAAAGACGTCATTTATTGGTCGAAAAATCAAAATCACGCCAGCATAATCAAATCTACGTCGCTATTACGTAACATTTTCGTCTTTTAATTGACGCAATTCTCTCATGTCTCATTCCCTAGTTTTTAACGACATACTATGATTATATCTCGTTTTCGATTGATCCTGGCCAATTTGGTTGGAGTGAAACAGTGAAGATGTCAGATTCAACTGGTGTGTGTGTGAGTGTGTCCCGTTGCTTTCTAAAATGCGGTTAAATATGCAAAAACACGGGGATTTGGGCAGATGGATGCGTTTATACGTTTATTTGAAACAAATACCTACAGGAAGAAGATGTCATCGGAGAAATGTTTGGTTTGTGACATTTACCCGTCATTTCTACGTGTTTTGCATCAATTTTCGACCAAAAAATGACGTCATTTTCACGTGAGTGTGATGCTTAGGATATAAGGTGTTCCAAGGTTGAAGCTTTTTGCTCTTCTTAACCTTCAAGTAAGATATTGACATAGGTTTCAATACAAATATCTAGATTACTTTGAGAGTTGTACGAATTGTGACCATGTAAAACGAATTTGGTGCCGACTGTACAAAACATACAGCAATACACAAAAATCCTACATACGTACTCATTTTTTGCCGTAATGATGATTTTCACTTTATTTATACTTATTATGGTTTATATCTTTCTTCGACTATCCTATTCATAGGTACCTTCATTCTCTCCCTTTGTTTTGTAATATTAACAAAACTTAACTTTAGTTGTACAAAATGGCATAGAAAAAAGGAGAGCAGAAAAATTGCATTAACTACTTACACTGGGAACATGGCGGTCCTTTACAATCCTTCATGACTGTCGGTCTTGTTTGGTCCCGGCATGCATTTCCGGCTGCTTTCTTCGTGCCGTACCATACACACTGAAGAATGCGGTACTTGATGCCTTGTGCGTCACAAGGGGCAACACACTACAAGGGTAAAGTGCAAGGGAAAAGCATACATGCTATTGTAAATTATAATTATCAGCAACAAGGGTTCATAAATTTGTATTTCAATATGGTTTGTAGCATTTGCAAATTTACGTGTAATAAATAATTACTTCGACATGCTATACAAAAGGTATAATTCATAATGACCATATACATAGGTTAAAAGCTATTTATATATCGTTTTTACAATTCAGCTACAGCGGTTAAAATTGTATTTGGACAAGTTCAACAAAGAGGAAAACCAGACTGTAACACACGTAAAACATGGACCATTTCGAAGTCTTACCCTTTTATCATAATTTGGATGCCTTAGATAGAATGCTTTAGAAATTACTTCCACTCGATACACCTGTAAGGTAACAGGCAACGAAAGAGTGACGACTACGTAAATTCATCGCAAGAAAGTATTTGGAAAACCCCATACTACTCTCGAAAGAAATGTTCTAGGTATCCTGTTGTGTACAAGAGCAGTCTGCGTAGTATATTGAAGCAATCCACATCGCGTCATGCATAAAGAAGCAGTGTGGGGAACAAAGTGAGTAGAACAACATTGAAAGAACTCACTTTAATTTCAAATTACATGGGGAAGGTAAATGTTACTAAGACATAGCCAAGCTTGTTGGAAAACCATGCTCTACCGTTAGATACATCATAAAAAAACATAAAACAGAACAATTGTGGAATAGAATCCACTCTGGCCAACCAAGGAAACTAACTGCTCGGAATGAAACCCACATTCTTCATTCTGTGAACAAAACTCAAAGAATTAATGCTAAAGATTTGGCTACTTCACTCGCCCATGACATGCAAGTTAATGTTACACCACCAACAATCGAAAATTCATTGAAAATGTTGGGATTCATATGTTGTGTAGCCAGAAACAAAACATACATACCAGAAGAAAGCAGAAAGAGAAGGTCTAATTTTCCAACAAATATCAATATGAGTGCCTGGAATTTTGGGAAAAGGTTTTGTTCTAGGATGAGACTAGGATAAACTTGTATTGAAGTGATGCATATCAGAATGTGTGGCGAAAGCAGAACATTGCCTCAATTGTTAAAAATGGTGGAGGGTCTATTATGCTTTGAGTTTGTGTAATTTTTCAATGAATTTTCTATTCTTTGTGGTGTAACATTAACTTGCATGTCGTGGGCGAGTAAAGTAGCCAAATCTTTGGCATTAATTATTTGAGTTTTGTTCACAGAATGAAGAAATAGGTTTCATTCCGGGCAGTTAGTTTCCTTGGTTGGCCAGAATGGAATATATTCCGCAATAATTGCTCTATTTTATGTTTCTTTATGGTGTATCCAACAGTAAAGCATGGCTTTCCAACAAGCTTGGCTATGTCTCAGTAACATTTACCTTCCGCATGTAATTTGAAATTAAAGTGAGTTCTTTCAATGTTGTTCTACTTACTTTGTTCCCCACACTGCTTCTTTATGCCTGACGCGATGTGGATTGCTTCAATATACTACGCAGACTGCTCTTGTACACAACAGGATACCTAGAACATTTATTTCGAGAGTAGTATGGGGTTTTCCAAATACTTTTTTGCGATGAATTTACGTAGTCGTCACGCTTTCGTTGCCTGTTACCTTACAGGTGTATCGAGTGGAAGTTATTTCTACAGCATTCTATCTAAGGCATCCAAATTATCATAAAGGAGTAAGAAATTACGAAATGGGACATGTTTTACGTGTGATACAGTCTGTGTTTCCTCTTTGTTGAACTTATCCAAATCTTTTTTTTTACCACTGTAGGTAGAGAAAAAGCAATGATAATTTAAATGTCAGCCATACAAGGGATTGTGCAAGTGAAGGCTTAAATTTAATTTCAACTGTCTTCTCGTTACCTTTATTTAATTGTCATTTAAAACCTAGAGTTTCACCTCGCATGCCTACTTGCAAATGTAGTGCAGGTTGCAGGTTAGTGACTTAGCAGGATTTTTCAATATTCCTAAGTACAAAAACTAGTACAATAATTAATTGAGTGTCTTCTGCGATTTGTTTAAAATTTCAGTAATGTGTTTGCTTCTTTGAAATTGTATTTGAGTTAATTCTTAGCATAAGCTCCACTTATATCCACCATTATGTTGTTTTTAAAATGCACCTAAAAATAATCCTGGAAACATTTCATGCAACATTGTGATGTTTATAAATTTTCAACATGTAAATGGGCATAAGTCAACATAATTTTCTGAGGTTTTCAGTAAGTAAAGAAATATATATATATATATATATATATATATATATATATATATATATATATATATTAAATGTAGTT
>JAGDQP010002866.1:47355-81955 GCA_022664845.1 Lepisma saccharinum
AACTACATTTAATATATATATATATATATATATATATATATATATATATATATATTAAATGTAGTTTACTACGAATATTTCTTGAAAATATATATTTAAATTTGATATATTAAAATTAAAATATTTAAACAATAGGATAAGTAAAAAAAACAACTTATAATTGCGCTTGGGAAAGTCACTTACATACTGACTGGGAAAGTTACTTACGTATTGACTGGGGAAGTCGCTAGTTCATCTTAAGGCTCCTCGCTACTCCGTCCCCCACTTTTCAAAATATTTCAAAATCTAATAGAATTATCAAAATTATAAGAAGAAACATCTCTAGTACTTACAAATTACTATGAAATGCAATGGACAGCGATCTCGAGATCTTGTCCATTGATAAGTGATACGTTGTCAAAGATTATGACGTCATTATTTAATGAACAACGTATCACTCATCAGTGGACAAGATCTCGAAATCGCTGTCCATTGCATTTCATAGTAAATCTTGTTAAAAATTTGATAATGCTATTAGATTTTGGAAATATTTTGAAAAATGTTAGTGAGTAGCGAGGAGCCTTAACACCTAAAAATGGTGTCTTCAGCCAATATTTTCTTCTCTCTTTTGGCATTATTTTTCTTTCTTTGTATAAAATGTTCTGAATGATAATTTGAGAAGCAAGTGAGCCAAGAATGACATTGCACTTATTGGCAGCAAAGCATTAAATTCATCAATAAAAATGCTTCTACGTTTTAAGGTTAGGTAAAGAGATTGTGGACACAAGTGGTTCAGAGCCGGATTACGCCCGTAGGACGCCATCTTCATCCGATGAGAGGCAATGGTAAATCATCCCGGTTCTGAAAATGTTATCTACTACCAATATGAATAGGTTTCAAATTATTTTTCTTAATACAGAAGTGATGAGTATATAGTATATAATAACATTGAAGTTTTCTCATACTGACGTGAGCGAAACATTATATTCACTTTAAACTAACATGTGAGGGCCAACTGTATTTATCTTTACTTACTGTTTTTGTTCGCCTCTGTAGTTCTAAAAATGGTTTACACTATTTGATTCGATTTGAAAACTTGCAATACCAATACCGTTAAACCTTTATGATTCCATTTGCTTTCGGTATGATTGCAGCCATTATGTTGTAAAGAACGAAAAAATTAAAATTAAAATGTGAAGCGAGGTTCTTGCCATTATGAGACAGAAGGTATTATTAAATACAGATTAATTGATAAAAGTACCCATCTTTTCTTTGAAGTGAATACAGTAAACTGTGTTATTAACGACACTCATAAAATTGCACTATGTTGAAATTGGTATCAAATCCTTTGTAAAAAAAATACTAAAAGAATCTGCCAAAACATACATCATACGTAAATAACATATTCCTTAGAACAAATAAATAATTCAAAAAACAAAATATTTTAATATCATTCTTGACTACAAAATATAACAAGAAATATTTTAAAACTCACACAAAAGAGGATTCATTTTGAGATATTACAAAATAATTGTATTGCACATAAAAAAGAACACAACACATTATAGAAAGAAAAAAGTAGATGATTTTATATTTTGATATACTTGTGATAAAAACAGAAGAGTAATAAACACTTTCCGTGGTAGTGATGAGATGGCACATAAACAACATACGCGATAAACAGGGTCAGCTGAGATTATAGTTTAAAAATTCAAAGGAAAAGGGTTGTTCTTTTGAATGACTACGAAAAGTACTACATTATTATTTTTCTTTTACTTTTTTTTTTCCTTGCTCGTAACACTAGTACTTTGTAGTGCAACCAGTGATAAATTTAGAACAAGAAAGACAGACGGAGTTGTTACAAATATAGAAATTCAGTTGTATTTATAATTAGAACTGAGGGAAAGTCAGGAATCAATTTGGGTAATCAGTGCGCAGACTGTACCGAAGACCCATTGACTGCAAGACACGTATCTTAGATCAAAATCCTGTATTGATTCTATACACACTTTTGAAATCTTGATTAGTATTTATTAAAATATCAGCCTTCCCTACAAGAAAGATCATATCATCGCGTTATGAAGGCAGAAGGGCGTAAGTGTACTATTTTGCCATTTTCTACCAGTGTACAAAAAGGTAACAAATGGAATATATTTAAAACGAAACATCTGTGTTATGAATAACCATACAATACAACTCAACTAGTGACAAATTTATAAGGTAAAGGTAAAGCTATCCCCTGTGCGATACGCACGCGCCGTGAACGGCGTATGGGGGATGTGGAGGTAGCGCTCCACATTTCCTTAACCTACGGTACGAAGTGAGGTGGAGTCCTCGACCGCCTTTACCTTCCCAAGGTGCCCAGGAGTACCAAGGACACTCTGGTACTCAATTTGACAGGAGGCTGAGTGGACCTCAGAGCGCCAGACTGAGAGAAAAGTCTCCAGTGTCCTGGCCGGGATTTGAACCCGGGTCGCCCGATTCGTAGTCAGACGCGCTACCACCTGAGCTACGGAACAACTTCAAATTTCCAAAAAAAAAAAAAAACTTGTTTCCCTTTTATTTTATAAGTAAAGTAATAAATTTATTACTAAATTGTATTAGTAAACTGTATAAGTAAAATTACTAATTATAAGTAATTCTCATAACTAGTAAAATTTAGTAACTTACGCCCTTCTGCTTTGAAAGAGATGATTCATTTTCTACATTCGCTTTTGTTTCTGAGAGGTATTATTAACACTCGCTTATTTATTTTCCTTTTCTCTCCGAAAATTATTTCTTCGCTTTGGAAGTAGTGATTCGGAAAGAAAGTTCCTTTAATATTCACGATGAGAATACTTCCAATGAGTACGTACACCTTGTAAAAGCAAGACCGTATATTTATTGTCATTTTGCAATTTCAGTGGGTTTATCCAGGAGGTTCAATGCAGAGAACTAAAAGACTGAAATGAGACAGGTGTAACTAGTTGAAACGAAGCCACCTACAAAGAAATATTTACATCCATCTTTCCAGTTGATTTCCTTGTGTTGTTTTGAAGGTCATGTCATCTCATTTTGTTACAGAAAGTGCTTTTGTTTCATTTATTCTTCTGTCTGTTGTTCGTATTAGCTGACGAATGTATGTATGTGTGTGTAGATATGCATTTGTGAACTCAGGTCTTTCATTTCAAGTGCTAGTTAAAGTGGTAGATAATAGATAATAAATGCAGCTGGAAATAGAAAACAAAAAAGTGCAAGGGGACATTTCATGCTTGTTTGATCCATGTTGAAGCAGATCTAGTGGAGAACATTGGTTAGAACACAGAAAGCAGAAAAGAGAAGGGAAGAACAGCACCTACCATAGAAGCAATGTTGGAAACTGATGAAACAGGAACACATAGAAGGGAAAGAAGAAATTAATATCATTTGAGAAAATATCGCAATATCTTGCTGAGTGGAGATGAAACATACCTCTGACCACTCTCCTACTTTCCAAGTGCCTTTGCATTTATCGTTGTAACATTCTTGTCGCTGTGGTGGCTTCTCTCTTTCATTACACATGTGTGGGATCACCTGTGTTCCATTGGGTAGTACGCAGTTCACCTCACGCCGTTGTATAGCTAGTAAAAAAAGAAAGAGAAATAAGTTGGTATACCACATACTAAAGTGGAGTGGTTGTTCTAGGTTTCAAGAATGTTTATTTATATATATATATATATATATATATATATATATATATATATATATATAATGTTCAATACAATACTGAAGTCCATTTTACAATTAAATCAGCAACACAAGCAGCACGCTTGCGTGAAAATGACGTCATTTTTGGTCAAAATTGCTGCAAAAGACGTCGAAATGACGTTTAAATGTCACAAACCAAACGACGTGTGTAAAATCCCTCTAGTGACAGTTTCTTCCTCTAGGTATTTGTTTCAAATAAACATATAAATGAACCATTTTTTTTTCCCCAAAAGATTAGTTGATCCCGGTGCTTTTTCATCTTTAATCACATTTTTTAAGAGCAATGGCACACACAAAACAGTTGAATCCGACAAGTTCACTGTTTCACTCCAACCAGATTGGCCAAGAACACGCAGTCGCTATCGAAAGCGAGATATGAATATAGTATGTTGTAAGAAAAAACTAGGGAAAGAGACATGACAAAATTACGTCAGTTAAAAGGCCAAAATGTTACGTAATAGCGACGTAGATTTCATTACATTGATGTGATTTTGATTTTTTGACCAAAGAATGACGTCTTTTTCACGTGAGTGTGCTGCTTGGGAATCAAGGTACAAAACATATATAAATTAGTAATGATCATCACTACCTTTAGCCCTCCTAATCTTGTGTATTCTGTTGTGTTTTAATATAGGATAAAACGACTCCAAACAGCTCTGAGTATCAAACTGAAATGTACCATTGTCGGTAGAACTGAACAGTCAATCAAGGGTTACGTTTCTCATATCTTTGCAAGCAAATTAAGAGATTATTTCTATTTGTAGACAATAATATTAATAATAATAAAAACACCGGCGTTACAGACCGATAGGTCCTGAGCCTGCCCCAAAGCCATCTATTCGCGCTTAGTAGAACTGTATCCACCTGAGTGACGGCAGTGTGGTCAACGTGCGCGCCACATAGCTACGAACAGGCGTATTAGGGACTTACCCGACCTAGTGGCCGTCACGTCTTTATTCACGTGACTCCCCAGTTTTCCTCACGACGCTGGGTGGACGCCGAAAAGTGGAACTCGGCGGACATAAGTCCAACGCTCTAACCACTAGACTATGGAGCCCCTGTATACAATATAACCTCCATTAAGTAGCTTCAAGTTAAATCCAAACCTATCTACTCCGATTGTACAGTGCACACCAAAACTTTGTACCAAGTCGTAAAATTTCTTCACCAATAAATTTTGCAATGGATAGACCGATTTGAGTACAGTTTACTGTAATTTACAGAAAGTCACGTTTTCATTAAGTTACAGGAAACCGTACTGAAATCCATTTCAACGTTATTCAGAAAAAAAAATACGACTTGGTGGAAATTTTGTCGTTGACTGTACATTATTTACTTGCGTTCCATAATTCAAATCCGCTGCATTCAGGACAGGCGTAAGCCATAGTGGTGCCCATATATTTTATTTTATCTTATCAAATCTTTGTTCTATAATACATTACCACTTAGTACATCATTTAGCTATGCTACACAAAAAATATCACATAAAACGTTAAGTTTAAAAAAATCGGGACGGACGAGCGTAGGTTTTGTTACCTATCATACAATTCATTTATCATATTGCAAATTAAAATCTGTAGACGCAAAAGAATATTTAGGATTAGCATTAAAATGTTATCATATCCTCTGTCGTTGTTTCAAAGTCAATTCCCCACCATTTTGTAGCTCAGAAGTTAAGCAAATAAACAACGATATTCTGTGCTGCCATCTTTTGTTCTTGCACTCAACTACATTAACCACAATATGTCAGTAGGAGAATACAATAAAAAAAGAAAAGAATCATTTGACTTTTACACTTCGATACGATACGCTTAAATGTACACACGTAATAACCGATTTTAATATTAAACAAAATTAATAATTAACAAAATCTTCCACTCAATTTTTCTCAGCTTTTCGTGTATATAATTAATTATATTGCTTGTAAAGAATTATATAGTTCTTGCAAACTTTTTAATCTTATTATTTAACATAAATAAATTATAATGTAAATTGTTATAAAACGTTATTTTTAGACAACAATGACTAGTGTTTGTTATAGGTTGGAATACGTCACTGTAGTAACGCCAGCAACAAATTTGATAAACTAATTTACTCAATCGAAATATCAAAAATCTAACCAACAAACATTCCTCTTCTTCTGAAGACATGTTAATAATTTATTAAAATATGTTCATCTAGACCAACTAGAAAGCTCTATGAGTCGAAACAAGCGATCAGATTATAAGATAAAGATTCACGAATCTCTGTAATTGTAAAGGTTTGGGCAATATCAAGGAATCTCTCAGATCAGAAAGAAAGTAAGACTCGATGACATTAAACAGAATTAATGGAACCAAAACCACGAAAATTCCACGATCAAAAAAGAACATAACCTAGTTGACATATTGCATGATGAAATAGACTGCAAATGGAAAGAGAAGAAAGGAAACCTATTCCATACTTCGATTATAAGAGATTCATTACATTCCGCAGCAGCAAGTTGGTAAGCTAGCAATCTTTCAGTTAAATATAAATTATTATTTCCTTTGATTTATCATTTAATTCTCAGTTACAAGTCATTACTAATGACCCTTGCGTGATTTGTGTGTGTTCATGCAGCTGGGATTTATTTACTTCCACATGTGTAACAAATATAAATACAGCCCTTATAAATCTTTTTCTTCTCACTGTTCCCACGTTTTTCGTTATTTCGTGCCAATACACTATCTACCGAAAAGTAATTGGTCACCCTTTGACGATATTGGCCTCGTTTGACTGCCATGTGATCCGAACCATATCTGGTGTGTTTTAGTGAGGACAAGAACCAGTTCTGAAGGACATGGCGCGTGGTACATAGCTATCGGACTTCGATAAGAGTGTAATCGTGGAATCCCATCTCAGTGGATTGCCCAGACGGTCGCTAAATTAAACATGTCCCAATCAACTGTGACATTTGTTCTGCATAATTGGAAGATTGTAAGAAAACCAAACGTTCCGGACAACCGAAAATTCTGACCAACAGAGATCACAGAATCCTGAAACATGGAAATGCTATAAATCGGACACAGTCCGTGGCCATCATGAGACAGCGGTTTCGGGCAGATCAGCTGCACATAAGTACCATATCACGAAGACCAATAAAGCTCGGAGGCTCAAGTAATGTTTGGACCCTCATCACTGGACAGTGGAGCAGTGTAAATAGCTTCTGTGGAATGACGAGTTTAGGTTCACGCTGTTTCGATCCGATGGATGTGTATTGGCGTAGCGGCTACACGGGGAATAGCTTCAACCGGAGTGCATAGTGCTCACCAGGAAATCTGGTGGTGGTAGCATTACGGTTTGAGGATGTTTCTCGAACCACGATGTGAGACTACTAGTTGTGGTTCGTGGTAGTCTAGACGTAGAGTCGTACTGTAAAATTCTAAACTACAAAATGCTTCCAACGTTGTCATTTTTATGGACTAGAACCCTGCTACTTCCAAGATGGCAATGACAGGTGTATATTGCTGCTGCTACTATGCGGTGGCATAAAGATAACAATATTCAACGCTTGGATTAGCTTGTCCAGAAGTTCAATCTCGTAGAACTTCTTTGGGATAAGTTAGACTGTCGAGTGAGGTCATCGGCCAACTACTATTCCCCACCTGTCTGAGATTTGGCAAGAGGGATGGCGGAAAGGATGGCTGCTATTATAGAAGCAAAAGGGATGCCAACAGGTTTTGACAAAATAAGAAACTTAGCCAAACATTTTAAATACGTGACCTATTACTTTTTGGTAGACAGTGTACAATTTGCCCTTGCCTGCGATGTTTCTAAAAATGAAATTTGAATCTGATTTTTTTAAATGAAATTAAATGAACACGTTTTATGAAATATAAGTGGGGAAGAAGAATAGAATTACGAATGCCTCCGTGGTCGCCCTCCGTTGAAACTAAAACGGCAATCGACTGATATATGATAAAAAAATATCCTTCATAAGGTGAGTGGAATATTTCTCTATTCTTATCACTTCCTGCATTATCATTTTTAATTTCTTTTTAAGTACATCGAATGTTTCGTTAAACAATATATATAATAATTAATTTTCTAGTTTATATCTTACCTGCATTATAATTAAAACACCGAGAATCTTCACAGCTAGGCCATGGACTTGCTGACCAAAAAGGACATGGCATTAAACCACACGATTGTGTAGTGCTCGGAGTAGGAAGTCCTTTGTCTTTGCAAAAGTGGTTTTCCACTCTTGTCGTGTTATTGTTGACGATGACCACACAGTAGACACCTCGCATCTTGAAAAGAAAAGAACATCTCGTTGAACAAACGCTATATTGATTAAGTTCTATCAGTTCAGGTGAAGCGACGTCTCTCTCTCTCAACATAAAACTACTACTTCTTTCCAGGAACTGAAGCTCTAATTGACAAAATGCTTCACCCTCAACTACCTCCTCATGAGCTGTCGCTTACGACTAAGGCTCGGATTTGTAATTAAAAAATTATATTGTTTGTTGTTTCATATGTTAGATCTTTTAATGTTTCTTTTTATTTTGGTATCCCCGAAAAGTCATACCAAAATTTTAATATATATATATATATATATATATATATATATATATATATTGGAGGCTTTTTGGCAGTAAACAATTATTTCTGGATCTGGAAAGTCATACTAAAATTTTATAGCAATTATTAAAAAAAAAAAAATATTGGAGGTTTTTTGGCAGTAAGCAATTATATTTGGATTTGGAAAGTCATACCAAAATTTTATAGCAATTATTTAAAAAAATATTGGTCAGTTAACTGTTTTGAAAAAAAAAATTGGCTTTTTGGTAGTAATCAATTATTTTTGGGTTAAGAAATTATTTAGAAACCTTTAGAAGCAAAAGATATTCACATACAAATTCAGCGAAAGAAGAGACTGCCTAGCATAAGGAGCATCACGCTTGTGTTAAGCTGCTTTTAAGGTACAGTATCTTCTAAGTGACACAACACGCCATTCAGTCATTTAGGGCTAAAGCATTTTTAATGACCTACCTGCTATTCTATTCTATTTTCGATTAAAGTGAAGAATTTGTCAGTGACTAATTTCATCTCGATCTCTGAGTGCGTCTGAATCATCAAGCTGTATGTAACTATACTGGATTGATCGGTTAGTATCGACAGATCCCAGAGTAAACATTTCACTTTTATTGTCCACTTCCAGTCTAACCCAATGTGGACAAAAGTTTCAGTTCTAAATCAATTTTTCAGGCTTGTTATCGCTACGCGGCTCGTTTTTTTTATTTATGATTTAATTCTTGAATTATGTATGTACCGGACTGTGCAGTGATTTTCAACGACCGGTCCGCGAAACTATTGTACAGGTTCTCGGTAAATTAATAATTTAATTATTTAGCACTCATTCTGTAGATTTCCAAACTTCCAAATTAATATTAAAGTTAAGGTTTTCTTTCCAAAGCAACTAGAATCTGAATATATGCTGGAATCTTTAAAAAGCAAATAAACCTCTAACGTACTGGCATCTTTCCGGTTTTTTGAATTTTTCCCTATAATTTGCCGGTCAATGAATATTAAAAGGCCGAAAAACACTGTGATAGAACATGTTGTAAATCATATTTACTCTTTTTGCAAGAATTAAGATGTTTCCTTTTGATATATTCATTAGAAGTTCAATGGGATCAATCAGTCCAGTATCGCTTTTAGATAGAGGTCAATGGTCTGAACTTTTTTCTTTAATTATTGAACTTGACTGAAGCTTGCAGCCTTAATTCTTTAATTATTGAACTTCTGAATTTGTGTAACGATGCTGAAGGTGAAAACAGCGAGAACGATCCGACATTTACCGGTACAAGCGATTGCAGAATTTACACGCAATTGTGTGAAACTTTTCAAAAGCATGTAAATAAAGACAAATACAGAACTGATTGTTGTGGAACGCTTTTATTTTGAAATCTATACGAAAAGCCTTAGTTGCTAAAAATCTACAAAGTAAAAATCAGAGCAATAGAATATAACGGTAATTTATTCTAGCATAACCATAATTTATTCTACCGATTGAAAAAAAAAATATAATCATGATTTTCGTGATGTTTCTATTGGAGTATCAATTTCAGACAAGTAATTTAAATTAAATGGCTACTTACTTGGATTCCACCACCTCCACACGTTGTTGTACAGTCAGACCATTTAGAAATCACCCATTCAAACGTTATATTTTCTCTTTTACCTGAAATTAAATAATCGTTTTAAAAGAGATCAGATGTGTGAAATGGCTGTCGTCAAACTGCAATTGATTAGACTAATGTATTTATTATATTTAATCATGTTTTAAAGAAACTGACGAAATTCGTGGTTAGAAAGTAACTAATTTCTACTTGTAAAAAGAATAATAACACATTACATCAATTACAAGAGGATATAAAGCCAAGAAATTACAGAGTACCGGTATGTTATGTAAGCGGTATCTATTTCTATAAAAGGAACAGCTAAGGAAGTTGTTTCAATAGAATGAATGAATGAATGAAAGACGGATGTTTTTGTTTATTGGAACTTTAAGTAGATAAATAAAGAAACGAATGGAATTAATTTACAAATTTTGGGATCTTTTCATGAAAAGTTTTACGAAGTATTCTATAATTTAAATTAAATTGATGATGCTTCAGTCTTTTCAAAATTGATCTCTGTTTACAAGTAAATTTAATTCTGTTTACTCCATGTGTTCTAACAGATATGTCATAATTTATTGTCCATCTCTTGACTCGATTTGTTAACCAAGGTGATAATATTTCAACTAATCATTGTATCTGTAAATAGTCTTAATCTCAAGCATAATGTTCATAGAAAAACTTTGTCTCTTTTGCATATTTATTTGTCGAAGCTACTACCTTCATCAATTGCATCATTTTAACTCATTTCTTCGTGAAATCTAAAACTAGATATCCCTAAAATAATGACACAAACTTCGGGATTTACATCAAAACTAGAAAAAAATATATATTTGAAGAAATTTTGAAACATGTGTAATTTTGGAGCTACAGGCATTCAAAATTATCAAGGCATCTCCACAAATGACGTCATATCTTGACAAATATCGACGTAAGCGGTGTCGACCTAGCAAAGTAGTACCCAATACATCAATTTGAGCAATTCAGGAATGCAACTTGGAAGGGAATTCCCATGTATGCCTCATAAAACCTTATCAATTCGTTGACAATGAAATTCTTATGTTGCTAAACCTGCCTCTGTGCCCCCCCTCCACTCCCCCAATCGTAAATGGATGTATTGGGTACTATTTCGATTATGATTTGCTAAACCGACACCACTTACGTCATTTTTTTTTTTTTAGATATGACGTCTTGTTACGATGCCGAGCTACTTTAAGCGCCTGTAACTTTGCAACTACGCATATATCGGAATTTCTCCAAAGGAGCTTTTTGCTTGTTTTGATGTAAAAAAAAAATACTCCTCCCGAAGTTTGTGCTATTATTTCTGGGACGCGCTGTATATAAAACTGCTTTCTGTTTGCGTAATACATCTATCGATGGTAGCTTTGAGCTTCTTTCGCTCTGTTCTTTCTCTTTTATTTGTGACCAATGAATCTTGGGAAGGAAATTGTAGATACGTGGATAGTGAATGGTGACTAACTTGTCATTAAGAGGTTACAAAATAAAGCTTTTGAGACAGTATCTGCCATCAATTTCTAGTTGGCACGGAGAATTTTGTATTCAAATTACAATCGTATTTAAATGATACGAAGAGACTGATCTTTCTTTTCCCTTACAATGAAAAACTTCATTTTATATGGGTCACTATGGACTTCGGCCCGTCACGATAATATGAATGTAATGGGTTTAAAATCCACGAACATCCATGCCCCAGGTGGGATTCGAACGCGCAGTCTTATGAACGACGACTCAACGCCCTAGCGCACACGGCTACCGAGGTTGGCCCCCTCTTTCAGTGAACTAATGCATAGTAAGCCAATACAAACTGGCATGTGCATGTCTTAGGCCTAATGTTTCATGCCGTAGTTTGATGTTCCAACCACCAGATGGCAGAAAGCACTATGAGATCTCTTATCTTTGATTAAAACTAAATGTAGTTGCCAAGGCCGGGGGAGAATGAAAACTGTGTCAGGATCTCCTTCCTTATAACAAATCATATTAGCAATGAAATATGTTGAAATAATAGTAAAAGTTAAAAAAAAAAAAAAAAATATTATACCTTTGCCTAATATGATGCGATCCGAAGCGCGTTGAGTGGTAACGTCGTCCTGGGCTTCCTCCATGACTGTGGTGAGCATCCGCTGTCCTCGGGAGGTCGATTGAAATGCCTGAAATGGCCACAAATCCTGTGCTCTGTGTTATTTAGGCTCTTCATCTTACACATTGATGCAATAGTCAATCAAACACAAATTGGTTGTTAGGGTAACAGAAATATACGACATATATACTCCATTACAATGCTACGCTATACATGGCACGGAGAAACTTTACTACACAATAGATGGGAAAGACTGTGCAGTAAACAATATACAACAGATATTTACGAAAGTTTCATGCAAAATTAATTACAAATATTGCTAACGAGTTGTCTGCATGGAAGGAAGCAGCCTGGAAAGGAATTACAATTAATTCTTTATTGTCAGTCATGATTCTCATCAAGTAAGAAGTTTAAAATTTAATAAAATATTATTTATGGATTTTACGAACAGGATGTATTACCATTGGTTTTCTAAAGGGGAAAGTAGAAGGAGAACTCTCTAATCTATGCATTTCCTCACTTGATGATGTTCGACGGAATTCAGTGAAAAGTTGTGACAAAGTTTTCTTCAATGTATGCAGAAAGGATTTTTTTAAATTTATTTATTTATTTTGCAAATAATGTTTGTTAATAGATTTTAAATACTTATGCACACGGAACAGGCAAGTTCACTACTAAACTTCTGCATTCATTCAAAAGTTATTAACCAAAGAAATTAATTACCATAGTAATTAATTTTAATGTTCAGTAGAAACCATATGTAGCACAATTTCTTACCATCTAATATGGGTGAGTTAGGTGTACTTTTCCAGAGCCTTAGTAATATATATTCGGAATTAAAATGAACATTCTGAGTGGAATATGCATGAGGGTAGTTACGTGACTTAAATTATTGTGTTGATCTTTGGCAGCCTCTCATATGTAAGCGTAAATGAATAAAAAAAGAAAGCGTTATGCAATACAGAACAATATATACAGAATAACTAATGCTAGTAGTCATTATTTCAGGTCCATGCTAAATTACTCCAATATTCTCAAACGTTAACAGATCAGCATTGAGAGAATTAATCCAAACAAACTATTTCCAAATGATTTAACACTTGCACATTGTTTTTTTAAAATTGCGATTGACGTTCTAAACTAACTTTTGAATTTCTAACAACGAGACCTACAGGTTTTTCTTGTTGAAGTGGGTTCCTGGTTCAACGAAGGACCATCAAATTTGAACCAGGAATCACAAGCACAGAAAGAGAGCATGCCAAGCCACTCCACGAACCGAATTTGAAATAATTATACTCAAAATACTAATTATGAGCTTACGATTTAAACAAGAATCAGAGGCCGAGGTGGCTCAGTGCTAGAGCGCTCGCTTCTGATGCGTGGGGTTCCCAGTTCTATCCCGACTCGTGCCATGTGGGCTTTATGCTGGACAGACATCGTGTGTGTGAGTCTACTCGGGGTTTTTCTATTTCCTCTCACTTTCTTCATTCCACTAATTTACCCATAATCACCCATTCAGCCTGAGCCAAAAGTTGCCTAAAGGTCTTAAATTAAATTCTCTGTTCAAACAAAACTACAGCCTGAAAGATCAGGAGTAATTTCCTGGAAAATTATTTAAAATCTGTCCCAGCACACCTAAGTCTATTTTAGCTAAACGGTTAGAACTGTAAACAGTTGAGCACTGTCTTCCGAAAAGGTTGAAAGTTCAAATACTAAATTTTACAGGAACTGAGAGAAATGTCCTCAATTGGTTCATTAAAGCTTTAACATTGACTGGTGTCGCCATCTTCTGGCATTTTTGAGAACTAACAAAAAGCACTAATAGTCTGGGACGTTCAAGGTTTTGTATGACACTGGCGTTTAGAACGTTTTCCATTAAAATAAAAACCAAGTTTTCATATGCTGGTACTTTCAGCCTTTCTCAATTACCTTTTCAGAATTAGAAGTTCTCTTAAAAGATACTCACATTTGTTGAACACATTTTCGTGAATAACATAAACTCATTATTACTGTTTCTAATTCTATTATGGTCAAAATTATTTATAAAAGACTTTTATTAACGGAATCTTGAAGTGCTATTAATAAAAATGCTTTCGTCGAGAAGTAGAAACGCTGGCAGTTAAACTTATACACCAGTTTTGCATGCAAACAAGTAAACTGTTACATTTCTACACAGTAAGAAAAATATTCGACTGTCGTTTAGTATAAATATTACACAGGGAGTGTGTAATAGCATTTTGCGCTGCTTGTTCAAACGTTATATCCATGAAGACACATATATTTTGCTAGATAATCTGATCTCAGAAGGTCAAAAATATTGTAGTCACACTAGGGTGTCAAGTTATTAGTAACGGTTCGTCCCTATACACTTGAGTTGGAACCAGGGCATGCAGATTAAGTCTGATAAAAAAAAAATCTCTGGAAAAAGAGGTAATATTTTTAAACAGTTACTTAAGATCTAACAAATATTTGTATGACGAAACCTATGTATTTATTTGGTCTAAATGCAGTGCACTTACTACTTACTATCGTTGCTAAGGAAAATATTACGCTCAGCACTGTCTTTGAGCTAAACAAGGTGTTGCTTATTTAAAAAAAAAAAAATGTTGATCAGTATACGAAATTATTTAAACAGTGAATTCGTATGAAACTTGTAATTTCTTCTAAATATATAGGAAGAATTATTTTCACCTCAGTTAGACACAGTAGTCTGGCTGACAATTTTCCTACAAGCCAGAAAAGAACTTCAAATCTAAGAGCAGGCAATTAAAAAAAATGTATTCAACTAAATTTAATGTCTTGTTAATGATATAATTATGTCGGAAATTGTTTAGGATTTAATGAAAGTTCAACTACCGAATTATTTTTCTGTTGATTTTGTGAATTTCCCCGTCTCCCCTCTAGGTAACATGTTATATTTTCCTTCGATAAAAACTTCTTATCGAGCAATCTTTTTGACAGTTCCCAAACGTTAGCCCAAGTCACCTTAAGGTTTTCCCAACTTCTATTAACATTGTAGCAGACTGGTTGTGTTTACCTTTTTTTTTATTATTTTTTTTAAACGTCTAAATACTTCAATAAATAATGAACTCACTAGCAGTATGTAACATGATCATTTTTTAACACTGTAGTCACACTCATGTGTTTTCTTAATACTTATATATAATAATACACAGCCATATTCAATCCACTACTGGATGAGGCCTCTCCCTGATTTGTATTATTTTTTTTAGTCCGTACGTCTAAGAAATAACAAAGTAAATAGTGCAATTTCCGAAGTGTATTTGCTAGAGAAACGGTTTTCAGGAGGTGGAAAGCGGGCAAGGCGCTAGGTGTCAAATAATCCGGATGAAACATTACATACCCGTAAATTCCATGTTGAATACCAGGGTATCCACATCCAGAGTTTTAAGTTTAAGTACTGTGAGGAAAGAAATAACAAGGAAACTTTGGTGAAATCTTAGAAACTACTATCAATCATGAATATAACAAATCTGTATTACTTTCTTTCTTTCTTTCAAATATATACAGGATGTCCCTTAAATACCGTGACAAATTTCCGGATTTATTTACTCATACCAAAATATTTTTTTTTTTTAAAGTTCATTTCAAGAAGTGTTGAAAAATTCGTAATTTCGGAGCTAGAAGCTCGTAAATCTGACTCGATATCGTCACTAATGACGTCATGTCTTGACGTGTCAGGTTAGCAAATTACAATCAAGGTTTGTACTCAAGAAGTGTATTTAAACAAAATTTATAATTAAAGAATACAGTTTAGCTGAAATCGATTTCGTGAACACTACATGTCATCATCTTTTAATTTTAAAAATGGAGAAGGGCTACCTGGTGCGTTGTTAAAAGGAAGCTGCATGACAATTCGCTCGATCCAATCGGGCTTTTTCAGGTGAACACAAGTGCCAAGGAGTAATTATCTTTACTCCTTACATCAGCTTTAAAATAGCATAGGTTAAAGATAAATCGAACGTTAATTTTCCTTTGACACTTACCTAATAATGTAAGTTTTACCCCATTGGTACTTAAGTGCAGAGCTGAAACCAGCTCATTTTTGGTGACCCGGAAACATGTGACCTATTGACTAAATTGACTCCGTAACCCGGTTTTGACCCAATCTTGATCCGGTGTGACCCTATCTTGACTCGATTTGACTCGGTCTTTTTCCTCTGACTTGAGCAAGTTAATATTTCCATTGGTGAGTTCTGAAAATTCTTTAAGAATAGCCTTTTCGAGGAAGGGGGGGGGGAGATTATGTGAACACCTCCGGGGGTATTTTAGCTCTTTCCGAGAATATAAGACTATCTCCATACTAGCTGATTTACCCGCTCGTTGCTGTGGGGTAAATATATTTAAAACTTTAGCGGGGGGAAGGAGGTTCGACTTGTAATATTATAATTAATTGCAGGTGCGGCAAGTGAGGAGGAGCCAGTGTGCCAATGAATAAAGAAGAAAAGTTTGTATATTTCATTATCTCATATCATATACAAGCACAGTTCTTCGCTATATTTGTAATCTGTTCCAATGAAACCTGTGACACGTCGATTCGTTACTCTCCGAATCACGTTCGAGCCAGCTAGAATATGGCTCTCCCAAATGTCTAAAAAAAAAATGGTTTCTGTGCATGCGCATGACTGGGAAAAAACTTCAGAGATACGGTAATTTTGTGCCAAGGTGAAGGCTGGTTCACGTCGAGGGAGGGATTATTTGGTACAGAAACTTTTTGAAGTAATGAGAAACAGAAACATTTTGTAACAAAGGCAAATAATATTAACGAAGAATATTTAGATGTTTACTGCTATTTTATTCCCCAAATGCAATGTTTATAACATAAATTAAGCCTTAACGTAAATAAATAGAATGTCTTGGCGGGAAGGTGACTTTTTTCTTTATCCCAACTACCTTTTCGTATTGTATGCGATTTGCCAGTCATGTCCTCGGTCAAACTTTTAATATTCATGCTTGAAATAGTTTATTTTACTACCTTTTGAACATTTAATATACTTTCGGAACAATATATACAAATGAAATTAGTTGTAAATAATAAAACTGTATGAAAACAATGTAAAATTCTTCACAAATAACCATAACTCAAAAATTCTTTCACCGCGAAAAGTTCAAATGTTTTTGCTACCATCTATTGGGCACCAAATATATAATTGGTTAATGTCAAATAATACAGAATTAAATGAAGTTTTCAGCAGATCATTACAAGCCTAAACTCAATAAAACTACTTTCCCGATGAAAACCTGAACGCCTTGAAATTAGTAATCAGAGAAATATATTTACACATCTACATGCTTTGCAAAATACAGGTTAATCAGAATGAATAAACTGTCTAGATATCAAGAACTTGCTCATAGTTGAAATTATAGAGCAACTGTAGCATTTCTAACCAGTGGCGTCATTTCAGTTTTTGCTTGGGGGGTGGGGACAAGATCATTTAGGAAATAATTTATATATCACTTGGCGCATCTCACCTATTATCCAAGCGTAGTTTTTACTTCATACTCTACATATATGTAATCAGTGATTCCGCCAGTGCTCCCTGTGAGGGGTGTCATCCCCCATATCCTCGAAAGCATCCCTAATGTTAAAAAAATACGGTCAAAATCGACAGAAACCGTCCACTTACACCCTCCCAAATTTGATTTTACACCCCCAAACTGAAAATCCAGGCGGAATCCCTCTACGTAATCCACACGCATTACTTTGCTGTCGATATGAGATAGCTAAAACTAGTAACATAAAAAAATAAGGAAATCTTAATTGTTAACTTTTTGTAAAGTGTTATTTACAACAGATGAGAAACTCTAAGGCATCAAAGAGTAATGTCTTGACTTCATACTAGCCAATATCATATTAAAGAGATCGTCGATAGAAATTTTCTTAACCTTTTTCCACTCCACAGCCAAACCATTAACGAAACGAATTGATCATCGGAGATTCATGACCAAAATTAGATTTTCAGATTTTTTAGAACGAAAAAAATCATACGTTAAAGGTAGTGGTGATCGGCAGTTACAAATAGCTGATTAAAGCAGCCTTCTATACTGTGGATATATATTGAGCTCAGTGTCTTGAAGTGGATGCTACTAAACAATACGGATTCAAGTCAGGCTAGAGACAGAAATCTTACATCCACAGGCTAGTTAAGGAAGAGACTCAGGAAATAAATTATTATCGAAATAGAAAAGCAGCTTAGAGTCTTGTTGTGGGTAACAGAAACCCCACAAGAACTCAACCAACCAACTGACGACATTCTGCATAATGTCACAGATAAAGTAAACATTATAGTGGCAAACCCCTTATAATGATCCCACAACTTGAATAAAAATTGGAGCCTAGGAGTTATCCTAGGGTCTAAATTTTATCTTATCTGGTAGTAAAGATACGCAATCGAAAGCTTATATTCAAATTGATACAACAAATGCTGTGTATTTCTAATTAACTTGGTTGGGTTTTACAGGAATTATTTTTGTTTATAATACCGTTTATGTACGATCGTTTTATACTCGAGTACTTTGGTGCTGAAATTTTTGGCACTACCACGTCATCAAGCCACGAGCCGCTACTGATTAATTGTCCTTTGTCTTAAGGAAAACGCATGCCAAATTTCAAATTTCTATGTTCAACAGTTTTCAAATTTTCATATTCCACTCCTTGAAAGGCTTTCGGTCCCGGGTAAGGGTTGCCGAATCGAAAAACTATTGATAATGAATTGAAATGAAGAATTTTCATCCCGAATATCAAGTTTGTAGCTGAAGCGGTTTTTGAGTTACACTCCGCTCCGTTTACCCCCTACCTTTTAATGCCGTAGTTCATTTCTAAATTCTGAGGAACATGTGTGCCAAATTTTGCTCGCATCTGTCAAGGAGCGTGGAAATGTATAGCATTCAAACAAACGAAATTTGTGTTTTAAATATGTAGAAACTAGATAGATGTTATCACTGTTGTTAGAAACTTTCTGTGTCGTAATATTGGTTCTCAGGGGGGAAGGAACACGTTCCCTGTCACCCCCTGAAAGCAACACTATTCAGGCGGAACAGTGTATAATAAAGAAATAATTAAAAACCCTGCTTTGCCTTTCGGGTCATTGTGGGTAATAGACCCGTTTCAGCTACGCTTGGGTACACCTGAGGAAACTTGATCGGATCCAGCGAAATATAGACACAGCTTACTTTTAACGACGCATCAGGTAGACAGCTTTCTCCGTTTTCTAAACTTGTTTAGAGAATGTGTTATGCTTATTTTATGCTTGTCTCTTGCACTACAACATTTTTCTCGTAATGAAAATCCTTTGTGCTGCTCTCCCTTAATCATAAATTTTCCTCAAATACATTCTTGAAATCACATGATTAGTTTCGTAGCGTTTCAATTATCTTCGAATAACCAGAAGTTCCTCGTTGCACAAACACACAATAAATACCACTGAGAACACTGTTTTCGATAATATTTTCGCGTTTCCAGACGTACGCTTCATTAGTCGAAACTAAGGTGGATGAAAGGATAAGCGGCACGTATGACCATGTCTACTGTATCTTAAGGTAAACTGACGGCTGCTCAAGTCAGTAGCAGGAAGGAGGTGCCAAATCCTGTCCAATAGAATTCATCTGTCTTAAAAATAAGCAAATAGAAACTATCAAAGTACTTTTTAATTAATATATACAGGGTGTAAAGGAAAGATGGCTACACTTTTTGAGAAGTGAATCCTGACATGTTCATATAAACATGGGTCGAATTGCGTTTCGTTTTCGAGATACAAGGTTTGCAACTTGGAGCCCAAAATCGACTCCTTGCTCTGGTAAATACAATGAATATTTCGTCATAAATCTTAAACTATGCATTAACATAAATTTTAGTTTTCGGAAAGTTATTTGCATATTAAGGGTTAAGAAATGATGCCATTGGGTAGTCAGTGTTGCCAACCTGGTATATCATTTTTTTTTCAAATGGATATATGACATCCCCTAGTGTTGGTAAATAACATGTGTAAAGCACAGAACGCAGTGTTGCAAACTGTGAAAGTTTGTCCCTCCTTTTGAAGAAACGTTGCAATTTTTCATACTTAACCTGGCATAACATTCACAGTTCGCAACTCTGAGTAATGTTCTTTACATATATTAATAATCACTAGAGGAATGCCACATATCCAATTAACTGACGTAGTGCCATTTGAAAAAAAATTAAATGTTATGTCAGGTTGGTAACACTGACCACCCCATGGCATATCCATTGCATTGATACAAATAACTTTCCGAAAACTAAATATTATTTTCATATGTCGTTAAAGATTTATGGCCAAATATTCACTGTAAGGAGTCAGTCCATTTTGGGTTCCAAGTTGGAAACCCTGTATCTCAAAAACGAAGCGGTTTTCTTGTTTCGATGTCACGATTCACTTCTCAAAGTGTGTAACCATCTTCCCTTTACACCCTGTAGATATTAACTAAAAAGAACTTTGATAGTTTCTATTTTTTAATTTTAAGATGGATGCATTCTATTGGACAGGATCTAGCACCTCCTTCCTGCTACTGACTTGGACAGCCGCCATTTTACCTGTAAGATATACAGTAGACATGGCCATACATGCCGCTTATCCCATGAGAAAAACTCGGCGGGCCTCCGGTGGCCCGCCTTTATGGTTGATGGGCCATCGGCGGCCCGCCGACTTTTCCTCATGGGGTACCTTTCATCCATCTTAGTTTCGACTAATGAAGCGTACGTCTGCCAACGTGAAAATATTATCGATAACAGTGTTTTCAGTGGTTTTATTATATATTTGTGCAACGAGGAACTTCCTGTTATTACGAGTAGAAAGTAAGCGATACAATTCTTGGATTCAACTTTAATTGTGAGTTTCTAAATCAACACGACGTACGTTATTGTGTATGGAGATGTTACATCGTTTGTTATGTAAGCGCTTCTTTATCCGAAACTACTACGTATTTTCAACATTTCTTCAAAGATTTTTTTCTTCTTCTTCTTTCTGTATGAGTCATCACCTCCCAAAATTTGCAGCAGTACTTTTTGGGGACAGGATGTATACAAATAATTAATTGGTGAGCATCCTGAAATTACTGATGTGGATGTCAATATCAACATAAGGACGTATGAAAAGTGAAGATCAGAAGAGAACAGTATTCTGAACTGTTCCCGAATTAATTACTGATGAATGTTGGGTGAAAATGTTATTTAGATTTTAAAGCGATGAAAAGTAACACATTTTACGATCAGGCAGATAGATATCTACTCGAAATGGTTTGAAGTTCCCGTACGGGGACAGATGGTATTGACGCATAGTTAACACTTAAATTATAATTTTTTAACGCGTCAAGGTATTTTCTGTTAACACTAGCACTGTACGGACTTTGACATGTAAAATTTTAAGTGATTATAACTTGTATATTATAAGATACATCAAGAAAAATACATAATTACTGTACATAAGAATGCAAGTTATTGGCATTTCCAAATATGTATGATTAGTGCAACATAAAGGTGTAAGAGACTTGAACAGCGCTCCATGCATGGTGAATGAGGTGGCATTTTAAGAGAAAAAATGAAAATGCAAATATTATTTCTATAGGATTCCAATTGTGAAACTTGCACCGATATATCTTATACATTCAACGGTACGATCATAGCACGGGCTTCAAGTATGCATATTAGACAAACTTTGCCGTATTCAAACAAATGCACTAGAATCGGATTCGTATACTGTTTTCTTGCAATATTAATTGACTGAAAAATTATCGAAGGCATACAACTAGACT
Source organism: Lepisma saccharinum (assembly GCA_022664845.1). NCBI lineage: Eukaryota > Metazoa > Arthropoda > Insecta > Zygentoma > Lepismatidae > Lepisma > Lepisma saccharinum. Next base: position 69,091 of record JAGDQP010002866.1, read on the forward strand.
AGAAGCTTTGGCCTTGATCCAAGAAAAAATGAATGGCCTAATTTCACATCCAACTAAGACCTATTTTGACATGACAATCATTACTACAGAGTGAATACTATCATACATACAGGGGGGAGCGACCGACATCATGCACTCATGCAAATTATGATTGATTCTTGTGTTCCTTTGTTTCTGAATATTGTTCTATAAGCTATGTTACACTATCAAGAAGACACAGATGACATACTAAGAAAAAGGTAGCTTGGATACATTGAGTAGCAATGGAAAGGTATAACATTAACACATATTACCTTATCTTAAGGTTTGATCATTCTTGTACAACGTTTTTAGTTGCAGGAACGCAATCAGGTCGGTCTTGAAGGGTAATCGAAAAGAAGCAAGTTTTAATATGGTTTGAGGCAAATAGATATACAATTGGGAATGCTGTCTCACCTGTAGTTTAGCCAGAAGTCTCTGAAAATGGGGCATTGGGCGCGAACCCCCTGAACTTGAAGGGGGTGAACTTGCAAAGTCGTCGCTAAATTCAAATGAACTAATGGGCACCTGAGAGACGGTTCGATCATAGGGACGAGAGGGGGTTGAAGTGGAACTTCCCTGCACATCAAGATCAAAGAAATTGGTCATTAGAGGAGAAGGAGACAACAGATGTTAGACGTACAGTTAATGAAAGCATATAATTATACAGAAATTAAAATTATAAAGTCGTTAAAATTAATCACTAATCTGTTAAAACTAGAAACTACGTCAATGGTCTGCGTTTCTAATAGTAATTCTAACTTGAAACCTTAGAGGGTAAATCCATATGAGCATGCTTTCAATTTGAAGTATGAACAGTAATGAAAATGTATGTTGTTTAAATTATTATCTGAAACTACAATTATATTCTACGGTAATCATATAGAAATATCCTAAAGAAATTATTTAAGAAATTACTGCTTACGCTTTGTTTAAGAAATAGTGGTAACAATAATTACACAATGGAAGAGTTTCATTCATAAATTGATACTTTATCAACATAAAAATTACACATATTATTGTATAGCTACAAAGATATTCATACTATGTATTATATGCACTTACTAAAATATTATTAATTTACTAAGCTATGGACGTATTAATATTAATGTTGTAATCAAATTAATATTAATGATACACGAGAATTATACTTTAAGGGAATATTTGGGCCATACTATATTTGACTGTCATTACTTACTCAGACACCAAGAAATGAAAACCAATTAAATGATGTCAACTTTCGTTAATTCTGAACAATATTTTCTTCCTTATAATCTGTTTGACACATGAATTACTAAATTTTTGTCCACATAAAACGTATATTTGTGTTTTTCTTCTTACGTAGTTGAAGACATTTGGGAAACAACCGACATTTCGTTAAATAACCTTATTCGTAGTGACGCTTTTCTATACACAGAGGATAAATATTGTGGAAAACAATACAAGTGTACCTATTTAAACAATACATTTTTTCTTACTTTAATTAAATTTTTAAATACACGTTACCATACAAAAACACAATGCAGTACAATAATCATTGTTCACCTGACGATGCCTCTTAGGATAAGGTGAAAAGGACTTAGCAAGAAAATTTCTCCGTTGCTAATGTCTCACGAGGACAAGACAATGTAGGATTAATTAAATAGGTACGTATTGGGGTTGTTTATCCTTACTTCCTTCAGTCTTTTCTGTTTCGTATTGAATAAACATTACAGATGTTTAATGGACGGAATATTGTCTGTCCTTGTGTCTGGCGTGGACAATACCAAAACTATATACACGAAGATAGCATAAGCGATTCCATGGACAGCTGAGGAACGTCCTACCATCCTTCCAAGGGGCATCTAAATGTCCGCTTTGGTCCTGAAAACGCGATTTCCATGCGATGTCTGCATAAGATGCTTGGGACACATATGGGGTATCAACGGGAAGTTTATAAGACATTCTAAGTCCGGATACATATCCAAAGAATCTCCATTGGATTAGAAAAAGAAGCAAAAGGAATCCATCCTTGCTTATGTCCGCATGGGACTTGTATGAGACTTCCGACGAACGTCCCATCAGGAAGATTTTGGGATATTTCAGCAGGACGTCCAAGGGACACGTTACGAATCTTCTGAATATCGCGAGATACGATTTGACAGTTTAGAGCGTGCCTCGGGCATTTGTGCTATCTGGGTAAGGGAAAATTGTATTTTTTTTTTTAAGTAGTCTGCACAAAGTAACTGCACATGTCACTTGCACAAATGTTTCTTCAAAGTTACTTGAAGTGCATGTGTCATTATATTATCTGATACAAACTACTTAAACATAGACTCTATAGAAACTAGATCAAATGAATGAAAGGGATCAAATAAATTTTGAAATTATGAGATGACCAACAGATTCATCATTTAAAAAAAATATATGTATGTAACAAAGAATTCATCACATCGGGAGCTGTTTTCATTGGTCATTTGTTATTATGATATCTGAAAGAGCTCTAGAAATAATATTTTGACAATGGAACGGAAAGATATGTGACTTAGTGCTCATTGCAAAATCTTTAATTATATATTGATTATCTATGGCGATATATAGGATATACAGAACGGTCATTCTGCCGGTAATACATGTTAGTAGCGAAAGTTGTAGTGCGACCTTGGGAGTTGAACATGAATTGCATGTGTTTTAAAATACGGTTTTGAGAAAGATATACAGGCCGAGATGACCGGAGAATGGAGGAGACTGCATAATGAAAAGTTCTACCCGACTTTATAAGAATAATGAAATCACGATGGATGAGATGGACAGGCCATGTAGCTTGGATCGGGGCAAAAGTTAATATTACATTCTATTTTGTTTGGTAAGCTGGAGGGAAAGAGGCAGTTGGGAAGACCAAAACGTCGTAGGGATGACATTCTATTAGAAGGGATCTTCGAGAGGTTGATGTTTGAAGATGACAAATGGCTTGATCTTGTCCAAGGTAGAATTGAGTGGCGGATGTTTGTTACTGCGAGATTCGTAAGCCATAGTTTGGCGTTTGTTTATCGGTGAAAGTGGAACTTCTACGATATTTTAGCTTGCCATGGTTTTCAAAATTGCGTTGTTATTATATGTAGATACGTGAAAAATACATTTTCGTACAGTTCACTAGATAAACATTAATCTAGAAGTTACTTCTGCACTTCTGTGAATATCAATCCGATAAAATAAGGATGAAAGGCTTCCATGAAAACAGATTTTTTAATAATATTTCACTTCACGTTATACAAAATTAGTCAAAACGATGCCGAAGCGAATTCATTGGTTGCCATATCCTCAAGAGCGGACAACTTCATCAATGTTCTTCGTATCGGAAAAAGATTGCTATGAGATGCTACAAACGTATAACGTTTACGTTTAATTGGATTTTCGATTTACCTAAATGTAGAGTTAGTTATTTTCTTTCGTTAAAATAAATTTTATTATAATTTTAGCTTCATTCTTCATGCTAGGCATTATTAATTGGCACGGATGACAATGACTCTAACACGAGTATTGCTTAGTAACTGCAATTAATTTTCTTTCTGATTCTTTGTTCTTATTTCAGAGTTAAAAACTAAATTTCGCGTTGAAGTATGGATGTGAGTAAATAGCCTCTGTGTATGCTTAGCAACTGAGAGATGATTATTGTTTGTTTGGTTCCTTCCTAACGACATTTTTAGAATTCCGGATTGGAGAAAAGCTGAAATGGATATGGTCTTTCGTAAATTTGTTATTAAAAAAATGTATAGTAATGGGACGCCAGAACATAACTGCATATCATACAAATGTATGGAGAGTTCTGACATACTATTATGAAATACTGCGATTATGAATATTGTTTGGTGAAATGTCTTTATGATTATTGGTGGTGTGGCACGAATATGTCACCGTTTATAACTGATGATAGATGTTATTTACTTAACGTATTTAGATTTTAATAAGGAGTGTTAATGATGAATTAAGCTTATTTATGTTTTTTGGGCATCTCATGCTCAGGCCAGTATTAATGATGACAATGATAATTATAACAAATGATGAGTTGATGTTACTTGAATTGGGGTCTAATCTTGCTGAAGATGTATAATGACGTGAATGTATTTATTTTTTTTAAGTTTGTTGATGTGAAATGTGTACATAGTAGAATAAAGACACTATGCTGGATCGTGGAACAAGTGAGGTTTGATGTAGCCATGTACGACATCGGTGGCTGCTAATTGCTCGAACGCTGAATACAGTGGCACATATTAGAAAGTTTTTCTTCACTCTGCATTCCTATAGAATCCACCTGACAGACAGCATCCAACTTATATAGAGCCCATTATGAGAATGATACTTGTCACACTTTTATATACCTCACCAGTGATGAAAAATCTAAGATTGTTTCTGCTATTATCCACATTCGCTTTAAACAATTCAATGAGAAGACATTTGTAACGGTTTACTAAGCATGAACAACCACGAAGTAAAACTTTATGTAGTATCTGTTTTTATTAGATATTCGACAAAAATTTTGTGATATTACCATACATGATATTATTATTTGAAAACAGTCAACTCAAAATTATTTGGCATTTAATTTCATATAATTACTAGACCACTCTGAGCTTCAAGCTGTAATATTGTGCTCTCATCTGTGTTCGATTTGTGTAATTCGCAGAGAGAAGAAATAATTACTTAGACGTGTAGAATATCGTGTTTTAGTCCCGGTTTTATTTCATACTAGGAACATATATCGGTAAAACAAAGTCAGGAAGGATTTATTTTTTGCGAGAAGAGAAAATCCTAATCATAACCCTGTACAAATCGAACACTAGTTCTCATTTACTTAAGTTATAATAGTTAAAAAGATAAGGAACGGGATTGTTCACTTTCTCATAATTATCTAGAAGTTATTTCGTCACAGGTGTGAGCATCATCAGTATTCATCCACTACAGCTCATACAAGAGTTGTAATAATCTGTGCATACATGACTAAAGAAAGTAACTAGGCCTGCCTCCAAGTTCCATGCATCTTTTTGAATCAATTTAATAGTAAAAGTGCTTGTCATGGGTTAAAACTGGTATCTCTCCGGTCTCCCTGTATTTATTTAGCAATATTCAGCAGAAACTCGAGAGAACTATCAAGATAAACCTGTATAAAGATGAGCCCCTGGGAGTTTCCAACTGTCAATGAAACATTTACCGAGTACATTGCAATCTGTTCGTTTAGGTACCTCGATAGCATAACGTGAACTATTGCTAACAATGTAGGCTCTTTTGTGCCCGCTTTGTCCGTCCATATCTCCGTGTCGAAATATATATCCTGCGCACGTAGGTTACCTCACATAACAGTAACGTTATAGTGGGTTGCATAACATGGTAGGAACTCAGTGCTCTATTGAAATAAATTATCAGACCATTAATCAGAGTTAATTGTTAATAGTTTTAGGTTTCTATCAACTAGATAAGCACCTAGCTTAAGTCCTTCACTTGTCTGACCAGGGAACTCTCCGAAATGGGCAATCAAAGTTTCTGACAAGACGTATTTCATCTCATAGAGCCTCTGATTAAATGTTTATGTCCAATTTTTAGTGACTGAGGGACAAGAAGAACGGACATAAAAGCAGGTACAGACTATGGCAGCATTTTCACCTACCCAAATATCTTTTAATTCTTTTGAGCAATCAACGTGAACCTTTCCAGAAATGATGTAAACAATTCAGGCTATCTACAGCCTATCAGTGCAGTGTTGCCAAGTCAAAATAAAAATAAGTTTTTTTTTCGAATAGCACAAAATATATGTTTATATATATTTAGACTATTTTATCATTTACGTCAAGCAGTGTTGCAAACTTTGGGAGATATAAGTGAAGACGGATTGCTTAAAACTAATTTTAAGTTAAGTTGGCAAACTGCATGACTTATGACATAGTAGTGATAGTTTATGGAATATCTGTACTGTCATATCAATCATTTTTGCCCTCAAGGACTAAAATATTTCCATATAAACATTAACCGAAATGCTCTTTCAGATTAGATGAGTTCCCTCAGACAACTCGAATATCTATTTCGGTCAGTTCCTTAGCGAATGATGTTTTTCAGCTATTACTCTTCCAGTAAGCAGGGAAAGAGTAAGGTGTCTAGGTATTATATTTCCATTCACCTGAATAAAACTGAGGCAGAAACGAGAAAAACTCAGTATGGTCACGAGTAGGGTTGGAACCTGCGTGCCCCCTACTGCCGATCCGAAGCCCGCGATCGTTGTCACTAGAAAACGAAGTACTTTGTTAAATTTGCCATGAAAAATCGTTTGCGGGTATGTATTCCCTATATTTGAGACTTTAAGCTTACAGCTTTCACAGCTGCTTCAAGGCTTCGACATATCTAGTTATAAACTTAGCAGTGAAGAAGGTAGCAGATCCAACATTCATTTAAGGTACTACTCGGAAATCACCTGGTGTGACGAAGGTAAAACCAGGAAGCTTCAACGAAAGCTTCAGCTAGAACTTCCCATCTACGATACAAGCACTCTTTGCTGAGTGACTCTGTCATGGACAGATCTAAATATCCCAATTTTCATCCACGCAATATGACCTGGCACTTTCTGTCTTTTTTTTCTCCCTATATTTCACAATTTTCGGGGCTTCTCTGGAAACGGGGCTAAAGCCTAGTTTCCCGTTTATAAAATCCGGGCCTGATTTTGACTAGTATGACACATCTCCACCATATTATCTTACTAAATTTGTAGCTCACCTGTGATCACAGAAGATAAAAAAAATCATTGTTACAGAGGATAGTACTCAACAAATTGTTGGAACTTCTTGGCCTACGGATGCATCGAGAACATAAAAATGAAGTTTTGATTCATGGGAAACAATGATCTCAAATCATTAAAAATATATATATATATATATATATATTTCTAAGGAAACAAATTTTGAAACTTTTAACACAACACAGTAGTACAAATAAGACACTTTTTTGTACAATGTAATATACCTTGCTGTTTTTGTCGCATAATCCATAAGGATTTAAAAAATACGTCAGCAAGAGCAAAAAACAAACAAAAAATATCAAAAAAACAGCTGATGTATTAAAAATATGCTTATTAGAGAGGTTACAGTCACTAAGGATTTTTATACAGTATCGTGAAAATGTATATCACTACCTGGTCTGTTGAGTTCAATAGACTAAATAGTGAGACCTCTTTCACTGCACTGTACTGAAAAAGGTATTAAATGTTTTTTTTTGTTAAAAAACAATAATTTATATTCTCATTTAACAATATCTGCAATTTAATCTTTTGCAATTAAATTCTTGCAATTACTTAAAATCTTATAAAAATGTTTTGTTTAAAAATACTTTTTGTGATCGAAGAGGGCAGTTCGATTTCGGCCATTCATAAAAAGGTTGTTCAAAAATTCTGCTTCAAATAAACTGATTAAGCCAAGAAAAATGTTACATGTAAAAATAACAAATAGAGAAAAAAATAATAATGCAAGCTGAGCATTAAAAGTGAAAAAAAAAAAAAAAAAGCGATGAGCAAAAATGTATATACTTTAAAAGAAATCAGCAAAAAGTAAAATATTTTATATATACAGACGATATTGGTACAAATTTTGGAAGATGATTGAACGACATGGAAGTTAAGAATGAAACTTGTTTGGAGGAATGTGTAAAAGACTGCGTACTTTCGGAGCTCGCAAAACTTGCGAGGCATTGTCAAAAATGGCGTTATATATCAACAAACACTGAGGTAAATAACAGTCAATGTTGTATGCAACAAATGTTCTTGAAGAAATTCTTCCGTTATTTTTGTTCAAAGAGCTTTCAGAACAGGATCGACGTTTCGAAACAAATTTAATACATCATCAGGACGAATATATTTAAAAGATGATAAAAACAAAAAGAAAGAGAGGAAAGAATAAATACAAAACAAGAAAATGAATGACAAGTCACTCAGACATTCATACGTCGCTTCTTTTGTACGTACTCTCTCCCTCTCTCTTCTTTTGCCTCTTCGTCCTGATGATGTATCCAGCAAAATCTGAAACGTCAATTTTGTTTTGATTGTTTTTTTTACAAAAACAGGTTCTATGATGCATTCCCTCAATCATAAACTGCTCATATACAATCTCTGTGCACAACATTGTTTGTGATTGGCTCAATTAACAAACATGTCTGAAATAATTACCATTTATTTGTCTAGATATTACGTCATTTAAGACAATGTCTCGTCTGAGTTGTGTACCTCTAGCTTCAAAACTACGCTTTTTTTAAAAAAAAAAAATCAATCAAAGGTTCGTTTTCCCTCAAATTTGATGTGAGTAATCACCTACCAAAGTTTGTCCCGATAGTCTGGAATTCTGTATCATCGTGTCTAAGGCAGTAGAAAGCAAAAGCAGAAAAATAGTTGCCTCGTGAATTCAGAATGCACTTTTAAAAAAAAATCACAATATAAACGCTTGCAGAGATTTCTATGTATGTACAGTTTCTACTGATGACTTTATTTGTTACATTAAGAGTAAATTTTATTTATCTTCATATTTATACAAAACTTATTTTAGCAGTGTGACTGTTTACAAGCTATCGTCGGCAGGCAAAAGCGCATAAAGCAAACTTTTATCACTTATTAGAACGTTTGCAGTTACTATAAAACTCTCATAAAATATTCTGCAAAATATTTCGTATAAGTTAGCTACGAATATTCTTCTATTTCTTTCCTTTAGAGATTAACTGGAAACTTGTGTTCCACGAAAAAAAAACAGTAAAATTTACACACACAAAGACATGTTGTCGTATTAAATTATTCAAAAAGTACTATAATCCTGAAAATATCAAAACCACAGACGGATATCAAATTCCTGAGGACAATTGACAGAATATACGTAACAGAAGGACAATACTATTTATCAGTGATGTTTTCTATTAATGTATATCTTCATTAGAATCACCATCAGTATTTTATCTAAAATGGCATGATCTTCAGATTAAACCCAGGATTTTTCAGAATGCTATCTTAGCCTGGAGCGGAACCCTTGTTTCGCTCTTGCTGATCGGATGCTCTACTAATTAAGCTAACCGGGCGACACTACCACAGAGAGTATTCAATCGGTATCGGAATAAATTGGAGGCCACCATCTTGGACGCGTCACTACTGACTTGTTACGTAACACATACACGGTAAATACAACGACCAAACCACCGTTTGCAAGTTCATATCGTGGTTCAGTAGTAAGGCGTTGGCTTGCTGAATAAAAACCTGGGTTCGAATCCCGGCGGGGCAAGACTTTTTCTCCCTTTTTCTTTCAAAATATATTTTTATATGTTCATATTTATTATTAATAATTGCTTTCTTGTATTTTTCGTAGATTATCTTTAATTAGTGACCATGGGTTCGTGGAGGTTAGGTAAGGTTAGGTGCGGTCATGTATCTTAACACAGTTTGTTCTAATTTATTCCATGCACGACGCGCTCGTCATTCTGTGTGTAGCTTGGGTCTCAGCTAAACCAGTAAAACTCTGATCGCGTAGAAAGAAAGACATATACTCCACTTCTTGTGAAATTTTTCAGTTGATTTTTTTTCTACAAATCGTGTAATACGAGTTAAATCGACAATTATATAAAACTTTGATCCATTGTATCACCAGCTAGGATTTTCCAAGTAAATTAAAAACTCCTACCTGCAAACGTTGATGAAAACCTTAGTCACTACACTTCACTTGATGTAATTAATCTTCCTTTAGTCCCTCTGTGACTCCCACCCACAGGGGTTTTAATCTAAGTATTATATCTTTATTTTTTTTTCTAATTCATCTGATAAAGCTTGATTGGATTGGGTGAAATGTAGTGGCTACGTTTTTTAAATTAATGTGTCCAGATAGGGCATTTTACGTCTTCTATTTACTTTGAAACTTCTAGATAAAGCTTTATTTCTTTTCTCACATTTCATGTCCTTAGTCATAATGCTTTCCAAATAACTGAAACTGAATACCTGTCATTCGTATTTTCTTCCAAATTGATGTTTCCTTTGTCATTCACAGTTACGTTTATCCTTCTTCTATGTTTATCACAGGTACCGATCATCTGCATATCATATCAATACACTGACCATTTGACCTTTCTATCTTGAAGAGTCATCCTTTGTTGTTATTGAAGATCTTACAATGGCTTCTGAATATAGAATTAAATAAAATTAGTCAGAAACAGTACCCTTATTTCACTGGTCGCCTATTGCTGTTGTTCCTCAAGTTTTCTTATAATTTTATCTTCATTCTTTGACTCTAAAATATATCTTCAATCTCTTTACTCCACATTTGCCTCCCCCAAGATTCCTAGAACGATTTCCAAGATTGCCTATATCAAATAATTTCTCCAAATCAGACTAAATTTCCTTATATATCTTTACATAATTATAACTTCTTATTCCTCCAGCTCCTCGAAATGTCTTTTCTCTGTCAAGTTGTTCTGTGGTATAATCTCCTCTTCTGCCCCAACTATACGAGCAAGCTGATAGTTGGGTGACGTTTCTAGCTTCTTGTATTATTTTCTGTTGACCATATTTTTATTTAACAACAAAGATGCTTGGTCATTCTTCCGTTTCATATATTTCACTACACAATCATAAAATTTAATTTCCCTTTGACTTTATTTACTACAATTAGGATCTTTAACATATAAAACATACCCAGAGAGCACCTCTTCTGTGTTCATTTAATAACATTAAGAGCAGCTAATATTACTCTCAAAAGCTATAGAAACACACAGTAGAACAATGATAGTAACGGATGCAGTGAAATCGACAGTTATTTGCAAACTCAGAAAACAGCTGTAGACATTAATGGCACTAGATTACTTTAAATTTCTTTTTGTAAATGGTGTTTATTTCATTTTATATTTTTCTTGTGTAATAAATTATTAAGTCATTAGTGCACAATACTAATTCGATCAAAGAACAAGGCCTATTTTTTTTTTTTTTAAATCTTCGGTGAGTTCTTATAAAGGTCAACATAAAATGTTAATATGTAGAAGGTTACTTTAAACACCTATGCAACTTCTGCACGTAGCACCTGCATTCATACGCTAATCTTAACGATATACCAGTTTCTATAACCCTTTCTTAAAGAAAGTAGTAAGGGAAACTCCAGTAGTTAAGTTTGCGCGTATCAAAGGACACACACGCGCTCACCGAGCAAGACTAAAAAAAATCGAAGAAACCATCTCCAACAACAACAGCAACAACAACAAAAAATGATAGTCTGTTCTCGGACTGTAAACGAGTTTTGTTGATAAAGTTCATGAGGCCTGGAATAACATTCACTGCTGCAAGTGTGTGTGTCTGTGATTCGTATTGTTAATTTGTTTCCGCATTCATGAATTGAACTTATAGTCGACCGGAGTTTGATTTTGCTGGTGTAGTGTGTCATATTCCTCTTCCGCGGGGTAGGAAATTGATAGATCCTATCCTAAGTGTTATATATTTGTAGTAGCTTAAGATTCTTTAAACAGAAGGATGATCAGATTGTCAGCCGACCTGTAAGTCATACATATGTGGTACACTAACCTCATGCGAAGGACCTGGGCAATTCTGTGGATATGTAGTTGAGAATGACGATTCATTTTATCGTAAAAAGAAATTAATAATACATAATTGATAAATTCATTTTCGTATAATAATTAAATACGAACAATAAAATTCATCGGGTAGAAATAACATGAACACCGTTACAACCCAACCTAACATAATTATTTTCTTGGTATTCGCTCATTAACATATGTTTATTACCATTCTTATCAGTAGTCAGCATGGTATGATACTTTTGAAACTTCATCACTCAGGCGATAGTTTTGTTGAAAAGAAAAACTGATGCCTCGTCAAGTTTAGTACGTGAATGCTGCTGCCTCGCTAAGTCTAGTGCGTAAATATGGGTGAAACTATGTGGAGAACAAATAGGGTAGCTATGTTTGTAACTTTTGCATAGATTAACATTCTTGCGTCACTCCCTTTTCTGTCTTTTTTTTCCACGGCTCACCACAGGTTGACAAAATAAGTTCCATTCATCACCAATTTCAAAGAACTTAAATAACAATACTGTAATTTCTGTTCCGATGCTGAATACTGAACACCATAATGTTACAAAGTTTTACACATATTTATGACCAAGATTGCGCCTGAATTGTTTAATTAAATTAGTAAATTGAACATACTCCTAAAATATCCTGAAGAAAAAAGAGTAAGAAGATATTTTATTTCGAAAACTAAACCTCATTCAAATGAACAAAAATATGTGTAAAGATCGTATTAATATACAATGATTATGATCTTACTTATCAGTATGGTTTGCTTTTAATGGACACTACTATCTACAAATAAACCATTTTTCTTCTACTTTTCATTTTCTTTTTAAATAATTCAATTAAGATTGACGACTCTGACATTACCATCTGCATGTAATGGAAAGTCCTGAATCATATATTTTGAAATAACTCTACAGAGTAATATCTTCAACTGGAAGGGTGAATAATTGTAGTCAAAACAAGAACAAATTTCTTCCGAATATGTCGGAAAGCTTCTGCGCTATAACCAATCAAAAGGACTGAAAATTACATGATATTTGACAGATAATGGATGTAATAGATTAGTAGCTAAGAATCGAAATCAAATTTAAGGAATGTAATGGAGAAAAGTTGATCGATCGAGCCCGGCAACTCTAGCGGATTACATAACATTAATGTTGGATGATGAACAAACATAGACATCTCCTCCGAACTACATTCCAAATTTCAACAAACATAGACATCTTCTCCGAGCTACGTTCCAAATTTCAACAAACATAGACATCTCCTCCGAGCTACATTACAA
>JAGDQP010002866.1:81965-99660 GCA_022664845.1 Lepisma saccharinum
ACAAACGTAGACATTTCCTCTGAGCTACATTCCAAATTTCAACAAACCTAGACATCTCCTCCGAGCTACATTCCAAATTTCAACAAACATAGACATCTCCTCCGAGCTACATTCCAAATGTCTTTCAAATGCATTCATTGGGTATAATTTCGATTGTAAGTTGGTAAATCAACATATTTTACATTATTATTGGTCCAGATTTCACGTGATGTGTCATGTTGTCCTGACATTTTTGGCTCCCTATCTCTCCGAAACTAGTTACTTTTCGACTTAGGTTCATAAACATCCCTTTTCTTGTGTTAATTTTAAGTCACAAAGTATTAATACTAATTGATTCATATCCTATCATACTCGTAGATTTTCCACATAATAATTTTGAACGTAATATGACGAAAATAAATTATGAACTCTTCTGTCAAGTTAAATATTGCAAAAAAATAAATACGTCGCTATAACAAGCAAAAAACTTTCTAAATAGATTTGAGTTACAGAAGTGTCATGAAATACTAGTAACCTAGACCGGATTTTTTTTTAATATAGACAATAACATTACTTTTAAAAGTTTCATATGAATTTAACTATTAATGGTGTTGGACTTAACATCGAAGCAACGTCACAAGAACACAAGGGATCCATCTGTCGGGACGAAGGAAACAATTTCAGAAGAAACCGATCAAAAGACGTGTAAAAATTTAGTAACCTTTTTTAGTTTATTTTGCATTTATTTTAAGGCCTTTAGGCAACTGTGGTTCAGACCGTTCTTTAGTTTAATGTAATGGTACGTTATTATAGTACACATAACACAACTGCAAAACATGGTTACTAGTTATACTCGCTGTTTCGTACGAAATGATATGTTTTCTAACAACTTTTGACAATTTGTACGAAATAATTTTGGTATAGTAGCAGCGATAGGCTTCCGCAAAACCCGTGATACAAGCGGATGTAGAGAGAGATCCCGTCAAATCCATCTTAACATTTAAATAAACAACAATCTATTTCTTATTGAGATCATGGCTGTAATGAAAGAATTAATGTAAAACTAGTTACTAGTTTCATTTGTATTGACGAGATCAGAAACAATTAAGGATTTGCTTTGAGAGACCTCAAAACGAGTTAGCGGTAGTTCTACCAAGAGCTGCTCAAACAGCCAACTACTGATGCAGACAGTGGAGCTGGGGTAGAACCTGATATGTTCTGAATTTCAGTGCTGAAGTTACAATTCTGCAACCATTGATTTTATAAAAAATAAATTTGAATGTTCCAACTGAAAGATTTAATGGATATTTTGAACGACTACCAACAATACCAGCATCTGTTTATTTTCTTGTTTCAAAACATTTAAAGTGCCTATTTCCAACTTATAAGAAATAAAATAAGCTATATTCAACCTATTTTCATGCTTTCTGCTTTAAGAAATATATTTTGTAACTATCATAGTCTTCAATTTTGTATACTGAGTGCAGAAAGAACGTAAGTCAAATTTAATTTTTTTTAGATTTGTACCTATAAGTTGTCGTGGCTCAGAGGGTAGCGCGTCTGACTACGAATCGGGCGGCTCGGGTTCAAATCCCGGCCAGGACTTTTCTCGCAGTGTTCCCATGCCTGGCGCTCTAAGGTGTAGTCAGCATCCTATCAAATTGAGTACCGGAGTGTCCTTAATACTCTTGGGCATCTTGGGAAGGTAAAGACGGTCAAGCGTGGGACTGGCCACCATCTCACTTAGTACAGTAGATCAAGAAAATGTGGAGCGCTACCTTCACATGAACGGCGCGTGCGTATCGTACAGGGGATAACTTTACCTTTAGATTTGTACCTGATGTTCCATACGCAAGTGACTAAGGAAATATCTTCCCGCCGTGTAACTACAATTATTGAGTCTAAAAGCATTTATCATACTCAGTGTTAGAGGAGGTCTCTTCTGCAAAATTGCAAAACGGTGACTAACGTGGTTTCTGTACTTAATCATTTAATTTTCGAGAAAACTTGAGTTTTGATGCTGTAGAAGGCTCTACAAATAGGTGATATTACATCACTACTATCGTTTTAGATCACAAATAAAAGCTAATAAAATTTAACACAATATGCGTTTCTTAATTCTTTCTCATTCTCTAAGTCATATAATATGTTTAATTGTTGGTTATTCTTAACTACAATTAACAGATACAAGAATAGATTTTTGCCTCCATGACAATGAGTAAGAAAGTGCAGTCATGTGACAAGAAATTAGTGGTAATTTCAAAACCCATCAAATAAAAAGACTATGATTGCAGATAAATCAAGATAAGACAGATTAGTAGTGCGACTCAAGCAGACAAAAGATACCGCAAATTTTTCTTTATATTTTTTCTAAACGAAACGCATTTTTGTGAAGATTTTAGTCATTTTTTCCTTGTACCAAGTTCTTCAATGGTAAACTACTAATATCATATTCAGTGCTAATCTAGTGAATCAGTGTTTTAATGTTCCATAATACAAGTCTACGGCCTGTTAATTCAAACGAGAAAGAATCTAACAAGTCAGACTGCTGTAGAGGGAGGGTCCGAAGCTCTTTGTGCCGTCACTGACTTGGTATTATATTTAAGGTAAAAGCATACCTTTATTAATTCTTATTTTTTAATTTAACGTAGAATGTGAACAATATATCTTCTAACGACAACCAATGCTAATATGATTCAATATAATAACGTGACCACAAAAAAGTCACGGTAAGTTCAGAGTTGAATAATTGTTTTCAAACATACTTAAACGTGAACAGAAAGAAATGAAAAGCAATAGATGTTCTATAAAAAGTGTGAAAATGAAAGAAGGTGCTTGATGCAGACAAATCATAGCCTAAATCGAATTGCCTCATGATAGAAAAGTTACAGATGCAATTGTATTTTAGTTCGCTCTGAAAGGAATTTTTATCATTAATAATCACAATCAAGAAAAAAATAAATATAATTAATTGCCTTTAATCAATGCAAGAAGATTTTTGTTTGTCAATGATCTGACAGAATTTATCTTCCGAGCTGAACAGTTTATGTAACAATGCTGTATAATGGAAGATAAGAATTTTTGTCGTTTCAAAGCTCCTATAGACTCATCCTCAGATACTAGAAATAGCGCAAATACTCACAAAAGGTTCCTAGAACCGTCGGATGTATCTACAACGGCTCTAGTGATTATTACCAAAATTCTAGGGGTCATTTTACTTGTATTTAAGTTGCTTTTGTCTCCTGAGAATCAGTGTGAAAATTTTTTTACAATGACGATCGCTTAAAATTAGAAATTCTGAAGGAATCTAAACCGAAATATTCATAAAGCAACTTTCTTTATTAGCATTTTTCTTCCCTAATAACTTAGCACAGCCAACACAAGTGCAATTAAAAGAAGTAGAATTTACTTTCCATTGATCTGTAAATTGTTTATAAACTTTAATATATTTTGAGTCTTTTCTTTTCTTTAAGACAAACAATAGAATATCTCCTCCCCACCTACGGTGTGATAGAGTAATGAATCGTTCATTTGAGCTTATGTTCTTCTATTGAACTACCAAATTATGTGCTACGCAATTTCGTCTCGTGAATTCATTGTATCTCAAACCATACGAAATTTATAGTTTTTTTCCAAAATATACATAGCATTTTCTGCTATTCATCTGTTTATTGCCCTTCGTCCTCATTTACCTATTTATTTAATGTTATTTTTCGACAAAAATTTCTAACAGTAGCATTTCTGTCAATTTCTACACAGACTCAATGTAACTTTATTTCTCTACGAATGTTCCTGTATAAGGATAGTGGGAAGAAACAGTCAGTATGCTTAAAATGAAGGGCATAAGGGAAAACAATGGCAACCCTCATTTTGTAAAAGAAATGAGTTGAGTACAGTAATACAATGGTAACATTCATTTGAACTGAACTGTGGAAAGAGTTCAAGTCGAAAACAACAGATGGTCGCATATTGGTCATTTGTTTTATGTGAAGCCTCATAAGCCGGCACGGCAGAATGAATTTTCCAAACAGAATATTTTAATCCATGCTCGATGTGGGTTAGCATTGTTTTCCGCTATGCCCTTCAAATACTGCCCATCATTCGCGAGGGAATTAAGGTATTTACACAGAGTCACGAAAAATGAATACCATTACTTAAGCATTGGAATAATTGATCGCAAGGTGAATATTATTGAATTAGTTATAGTATTCTGTGCTGTAGAATTATTGATCTAATTTGGAATTGGTGTCATGTAGGCTTTGTGGTGAACAAACACAGTGTGCGTGGGTTTTCTCGGGGTTCTCCCGTTTCCTCTCACGTCCTTCATTTCACCAATTCATCCTATCATCATCCATCCGGCCTGAGTCAAAGTTGCCTGTTAAAGTGAAATTCAAATATACGGATAGGTAAGTATTAAATCTTATAAATACTTGAATAATGTCTGTTCTATTGCAAATCAATAGCAATAGCCCTATAGCAACAGCTCTCATATGTAAAGAAATTATATTTTTATTGCGCAATTAATTGTTTTATCGTTGACTCCATATTCATGCCCTTGCACACTGTACGCGTGTGATATCAATTCAAAATCGGATAACTGATTCTGCCGCATTATATTTTCACCTCGTTTGCGTGTAATATTTGAACTGAACTTCCACAATCCTCAACTGATTAGTATTCAGTAATCTTTGTATACTTTACTTCTTTCTAAACTCTTCTCTCGTTCTGAACATTACCGTAAACTGAAATCTTGCCTTTTCTTATTTCATTCTCTCTTACTAAAATGTACCTTCTGTTAGAATCAGTTTCTTTCTTCCTTGTCAACGTTCTGTGTTCCATGATTACCTCTTTCCAATATCTTAATTTTACTCCATTCTGACGTTTTTATACCCGCCTATTTTGTGAGACAACAAACTATGATATTTTAAACACTGATATATTGGTACATGTGATATGGGTCATAGGAAATAGGCCAGGAAAGAGTAAATATTGTGTTTGTGGACCGGAATCGAATTAAATTATTGTTTTTAATTGTTTATTAAGGTAATTATTATTTTTTAAATGAAGTTTTATATAATATGTTAAGTTCAAAGCCAAGTTATGTGAAGGAGCGTTTTTAAAGTTTCAAGTGGTGAACGCTAGATGTCTGTACTTTTGCTAGGCAAAAAGTGAAGTGAGTAACTTTTTTACGTGGGAAGAAATTATTGTTTTCTTGTTGTTCTTAATGGCACATGATTTAAAATGGACGAACACTGTTTAGTTAAGGAGTTAAAAGTAATTTAATATAAGAGGTTTTATACTGTAAAGTATTATGTACACCAGTTAAATGTACGGATTTAGTACGTAAATAGTTCATGCCGGGAACTTCAAACTAGAGGGAATTGTTATATATTTAAAGCCTCTGTTAAATAAATACCTTGCTTTATACCACGCCATAGACGTTTAATTTTGTACAGTTAGATGTTTTGGAGCATTTGTTTGTGATCACTTTGGCTACTCTAAGCGCCGTGGTGATTGTAAGCGAATACCTCTAAGAATATTCAGTGTAGTCCACACTACGGTGTAGACTTGGGGCATGCTATGTTAGTTAGTATGCGTTCGAACTACTCAACATCGAAGGTAACCCACATATTAGCTGTAGTAAAAATACAAGAGAGCAGCCGCGCAGCAGTAACAGGAGGACTATATCAAGACAACGACAAATGTAAGATATTGTAAAGAGTAGAATTTGGAGGTTCTATTACACATGGAGAGCACATTTTTTTATATATATATGTGTTATTTACGTGAGTTTTTAGTATTGTGACTTACTAAAAATACTTTTTAATTATTTATGTTGTACAACTGACGTTTCACTGCAATATGACAGAACATAATCATGGATCTTAAAAGACTTAGATAAGGAAAGGGACTTATAAACAGAAAATTAAGAGATATAACAAGTAAATAAAAAAAACACGAACTATATTGGGTAAACTACAACGACCTAACCATGACATACAATATACGTCGTTACGTGTTTTTATATCCATGATTATGCTGCATAACATCACAGTAGAACGTATGATCTCCAACATAAATAATTAAAAAGTATTTTTAGCAAGTCCACGGGGTCACATGCGTGGTATTTAAGCACCTGTAATCGAATTCAGACGTAAATATTGAATTTTTTAGTGGTAAGCCTCACCACTGAACATACCTTAGTATTGAATTGAATTTTATTTAAGACCTTTAGGCATCTGAGGCTCAGGACGGACACAGCTTAGTATGGGGATACAATATTTGTTATGCATTTTGATCGAAAATTCACGCCAGAATTGCCCAATAACAAAGACAGTTTCAAACGTTTCGCATCAAGTATTTTCAGTACCAATCCTTCACCACACTCGGAAATACTACAGAAAATTCTAGCTAATAATACTCTTCTTGCATCAATAAAGGCAATTTTAAAAGTATGTGATTTCATAAAAACAGTTATCACTAAAATAAAAAGGAAATATTGAGAATCTATATTTTTCATACTACGAAAGCATTTCTTTTGCATACTATCACTTTTTCCTAGTCTTTTCTGATTCTATGGGAGGCTGGGTGGTTGGGGGGGACAATCCTTAGTACCTGTTCCTGATCAGACACCAGCGTACTTCCTAAAGGCTGCCCCTCCAAAACGCCAATGCTGTTTTTCTCCTCCACCCAGTTTCCATTTACCTCCTCTGATGAGTCATATTGACGTGTTCTCGAGTTGGAACCAGTCTCTCGGTTTCGACTCCTGCTGTTGTCATACCGTTCCTTCGCTATTCCGTACTGATTGCCGGAACTTTTCAAATGTTTACTACTACCGACATCTACAGTCTTCATCTCGTGACTCTGATCCTCTGGAATGGTGAAAGGAGGCGACGGATTTTTACTCATTTGGTTCGGTGCTCTGTGAGGATTCGCCTTCCCTCCTACAACAAAGAAAGAAAGAACGCTTCAAATAGTAAATATTGAATATTAACCCCATGAGAAAAACTCGGCGGGTCGCCGGTGGTCCACCTACCATGATGGAGGGCCACCGGAGGCCCGCCGAGTTTTCCTCATGGGGAACAGAGTAGCTACCATTAAAAAGAAATGTGCTTATGAAATTAATTTAGTTGACTTTATAACCATGATTTGAATTTATTTATGGCCTTTAGGCATCTCAATCTGGGATAGGGTGGGGAAGAGGTTGCTGGAAGGTATCGGCCAGAACCTAGTTAGTACGTACCACCCTAGCATTTGCCTGGTGTGACTTTACTAAATCAACGTTCTATCAACTGAGCTACGACCTCTTGGTATGATTGCTTTTATGCCTAGGTTATTTCCCAAGCAGCACAGACACGTGAATTCATCGTCATTTGTTGGCCATGAAAATTCAAAAGTTGTTAACCGAAAGAAAAGAACATCATTTGGTACATCAAATAATAGTGAGAAATATGCCGCCATTGCTGTACTACATATCAACGACATTTAAACGTCAACACCTTAAGACACGTGCTCTCAATAGGCAAATGGTTGTTGAAACATTAATTGAAAAATATTAATAGACGTCATATATTCGTCATGCGAATAACGTCTATTCGACTATGACATTTCACCATAATTTATCACGTGTTTTTCACGTCATTGTACACAAATTTTGACCTTCATATGGCGAATAAATGACGTCTCTGTGTTGCTTGAGTTCTTGATATATCTTTATGAGTTTGTTCGTTGTGTCTTCATAAATAACATGATTATTTATTTGCTCTTATTTGTGATAGACGTGCTAGATAAATACATGTGGCCTTTGGTTAATTCGATCATCAGCAGATTGCTTTTGTTATTACGTTCCATCGTAGGGACTACACAAGTTCTATTATTTCATTTCCTGTATATGTGAGCAAGCAGATGAATATGCTCCACTTGGAGGCTTCCGAGATATTTTAAAAAATACATAGGTAGGTAGGGTGTAAATGGGTCATTTCTTACATTTTTGCCAGGTGTCCTGTATTATACAGGATATCCCATATTGTAAGATGAAAAACGCTGTGTCGTTTTAACAGCACACGGAACGCCTTTCTCCTTGTATTTAAATGTTACGTTGGTGCCGTGATTATAATTCTGCATTTACCGATTCTGTGATATGTGTTACATGGTGCTATCAGCATCACTGGAGTCATGTTATGATTTCAATGGTGCTAATATTTTTTTTTAAGAAATTAAGAACTTTACATTTGAAAGATAATACTAAATCTTCTTGTTTCAAAGAAATGGTTAATGATTTGAAATTCAGTAAGATTTGTTCAGCTTTTAATTTGCATGATTTTTATGCGACATTTTCTTCTCTTTAGAATGAATTATGTGATGCTGGATCCAGTAATTAAAACTATGATATGACGTCAAAATGGGTTAATTTTTTTCTCTCTAAAATTTAAATTTAAATATTGTTCCAAATATACTTACTGATGTTTATATCTTATGCTTTGAGCATATATGGTTTAAACACATTTTGTTGAGTGAGATTTTTTTTTAATTCTCAAAGAATCAAATGGAGAGTTGATAGGAACCAATGTACAGCAACTCTTATAAAAACAGACATTCAAGTTTCCCTCAATTTTGATCATCATTTGTCAGGAATTTCATCTTAATTAAGGGAGATTGCTGACAAGTGCGAAAAGTGAAATAAAATATTACGTGTTTTAAAGTTAAAAAAATACAGACGTAATATAAATATACTTAATATTCTTAAATATATACCTCTTTGTTATTTGGCATTATTTATATATCACGAATAAAATATGATTGAAGTGACATTCTGATAGCTTAAAAATGCAGAACCGACTGCTGAAATTTAATTTCAACAATTGCACTATTCATTGAAGCGATCAAAGCAGTGTTGTCCTATTCCGTGTTAATTTATCACTACAACAGCCAGGCGGAATAGCTATGGACTTTTAAGCACTATCACTTGCAGAGCTTAACATATACATGAAACACTTCGAAAAGATCTCGAGCGCAGACACAGAACATACATAAGTACGTTTGTGATCCAACTTTCACCTGACCACAAAAAAACAAAAACAAAAAAAAAACAAAACAAATACAGGTGAAATTCCTGAATGACATTCACAACTTATTCCATTCAATTATACTCACAATAAATATCGTGAAAAACTTCTACCTATAAATGTTTTTGTTTGCTAGTCAACAGATCCGTAAACACAACAACAATCACGCCAATATGTAGAATAGAATATACCTCAATGATGGCCAAGTACGAGAGTATATTTGCTCAGAAAACCGATTCTTAGATTTCTATTTCAAAACTTGATTTTCGTTTTCGTTTTAAGTTCCAGGCGTGCCATGTTTTAGGGAAATGTAATATTTTATTTGAATAAAGTTTGAAGGAAGTTTATAATTTTAAAAAATAAATAAAGTTGGAATATATAAAAAAAACGATAGAACCAACTTGTAAGTCAGTGGTTCACAGACAGCGGTCCACAAATTAAATATATAATTAAAAGCGAATTACTCATATCAGATTTGTTAGATCTAATTATTTTTATCTGTTAGTATGTGTGAAATGTATAAGGTGTAATAATTAATTCGTTGTGATCCATATGAATTATCGTGTGAACATGTCTATTTTTTTTTTCTTTCATCGTGTAATGCTTGGTACACTACGACGGCCACAATGAATTATCTATTTCAACGAGTCTGCGATTTGCGAAAGGTTGGGATCCAATATCCTAAGTAGTCAGTTGAAATTCATTGCTAACTTGTAGAGCACAACCATGCTAATGAAAAAGATAACTTCAAATCTTTTGGTGCCTACGCCTGTGCAAATAATTGTATCCATTATTATAACTCTTTGGTAATGTAATGTGTGTTTTAAATACTTGTATGAAATTTCTCTAAATTTTGATATGTATGGTTATTAAGTCAATTTACATTATTTACTATAAGGTATTAAAAATAACTGCTATACCTTCCAGATTACCTGAATACCTCCCGTAATTTTGAGCTGAATTATCATTCGTTGGATCTTCTAATGTCGAAAAGCTCGGCTGACCCACATGATTTGCATGTGGCAGATGGCGCTCTGTGTTTCGGTCAATTTCTTCTGACGTAGGGAATCGACCAGGCATAGGCTTTACTGTCAGCGTCAGATTAGCAGAGGACCGACCAGCTGAAAGAGATAGATATTTTTAATGATGTTTTAAAAAAAATCTTACTTTAACTAAAGGAAATAATGAGTTATTTATTTGATGTAACAGAACCCACGATAGCTTTAAACAGTGTTTTCTACAGTTATTAGGAAGGATGCAGACACCGCGTGTCAAAAGTTCTCTCCTCTTGTTTTGAATTTCTCGTCGAACCTCACCCTTAGAATTTCTTAATCACATAGTAAGAGATTTCAGGCCTAATTGTTTGTAGTGCTTAGAAGAGTAGTAAGCGAAAGGGAAATTAATCATGCGCATAGTTGTCGAAGTAAGTGACACATGCCTGCATGATCTTTGTTGTTGAAGAAAGTTCCATGCGTGTGTATAAATCTGTGGAACAGAGTATTTTACCACTTCCGTCTTTAAATATTTACCATGTTTTAATATTTGTGAAAAACAACTTCAAAAAATAGTACAAATATATTAAAGAAACACATTCGTACGACACTCGTAGTAATCTTAACATAGAGCACTCGTAGTAATCTTAACATTGCATAACAGCACTGTTCTAGAAGTTGGTCCAAAATATATGGAAACTCTCCTGTATAATTAACTTCCACAAAATCTCAAAGATATAAATTCGACACCAAAATTCAAAAAAGAAATAAAAAATATCTTACAAAACAATCCTTCTATTCAATAGAAGAATACATGAATCTGGGAAGGTGACAATATACTTTAACAATATACTCAACAATTCAGAAAAGAGATTCGCAACATACTGGTAAATTAAAGCGCTTTTTTCAACTTCAGAATTTTTATCTTGTGATGTGAAATAATTAGGTATCAGACAAAATTGAGAGCATTATTATTGATAGAATAATTATTGCAGGACGTATATTATTAGTTCTAAGATGCCTTATATCATTGTGTCACTGCACAGGTTATGTTTATAATATGTGCAACTATTACATATGTATGTATCTGTTTATTTTGTATCTTTGTGTATATAACTTTGATTACTTGTGTATCTCTATCTCAAGGATTGTTCTATTTTCACACTGTATAGCTATATTTTTGTATGCTCTGTAACTCATATGTTTTATACCGTTGTTCTCAATGTACATCTTGTACGGTCTGAAGAACAATAAATTATGATTATGCCTATTGAAATTCTCGTAGGTTTGAGCCGATTTAGTTGAATTCTTGTGGGTTTCGAGTTCGGATTGATTGGGAAATCGTATTTAACTGTTGCTCTGGTTAAGATTAAAATAATGTGAACGTATTAAAAATAAGACGCAAACGGAATGCCATATTTCGTTTTTGGCTTATTTTTTTATGCATTCAAATATAATCTGTTTTCATCATAACCAAAGATGAAGACAATTTGTTCCTTTCACACTTCAAAGGACTTTCCAAAGAGAGAACTTTCTTCCCTTATTTCCAATTGGCATCACTATCGCATATATATGAATCGTAAACACAATACAAGCATTCAAATAAAATACAAAACTAACGTAAACACCATAGCTTACCAAAACATGAATAAACGCCATTGTCTCTGTACGTGATATCCTGTATTCTGAGGGCTCCTTTCTTCGATATCATGTATTTAGCTGAAGGTGCAATATGCCTGTGATTGAATGCCCACGTTATTCTTGTTCTGAAATAAAATCACGGACAATGCATTTTAGAAACCCACACGAAAATAAAACAAAAATAAATGGAATGCATCTACTGTACCGTAGTCAAGTTTAGTTTCTTATTTTCTCAAAAAACAATGTTTCCTGCAGTAACTACACCCTAAACGGGATGTAAAAATTAATATAAATGTTATAATTCCTAAAAATTAAAGCAAAAGTCGTTAACAATGTGAAAAGAAAGCCGCCTGCTAAATTACTACGAGGGCTGGTCAATAATGAAAATTAATTTGTCACTCATTAAGAAGTGAGTAATAATAATATTTAATTATTATTCAGTTTGTATTGAAACCGATTGGTGATTACATTATCTGCACATTAATCTATTACAGTACTAATACGAAATCTCCAAAATCAATAATGCAAGCACATCAAGACTATTTCTAACACTCTAGTTATAAGTAAGCTAAGTTTCTTTTCAAATATTGAAACACGTGTACTATTAACTTGCACGCCACCGCAAATAAATCAGTTTATATTAAAGAGTGAAAAGTATGTGACTGGACCGGGGATCGAATCCAGGACCTTCGGGTTACCGTCCCATTGCGCTACCAACTGCGCCAACCAGTCGACCCGTTTCCCAATCACACACCCTCCACTCTTGATATCGATGTTCTCTCTCAAAACCACCTGAATAGTACCACAACTCCTAGTTGTGCTTGGACTTTCTTGTGTCTCATAATGGTGAACATCTCACACGGAAGAAATAATTTCCAAAGTTGAAATGGAGGCAATTTCCGACTTTTTTCTGTACATCAAGCCTCTGTAGGTACAGATACAATTGATATTAAAGAGTGAAAAGTATGTGACTGGACCGGGGATCGACTTTGGAACTGATTCTATGTCAAAGAAAATTGAAGAGCTCAATTCCAAAAAGGCCTAAGTCAAAAAAAGTAAATTTTTCAGGAGACGATCTTTTTTTTTCGTTTGTGTTTTCACCGTTCCGCTTTTGTGAAAGAAAATAATAACTGCCTACTTTTAGTACCATAAAGGTGAAATTATCAACTATAGCAAATTCATTGATGTTTTCAGGTATGGGTTTGCGCCAAAAGAGCCTAAGTGAGTTGACTTAACAACGTTTGGAAAGAACTTACCAAATTTGATTTTACAACGTACTCAGCTGTAGTATTTACTACTTTGCTCTGGAACTGATTGATAAGAGAAATAAGATAAAATAAATTGTATGGGCGGTAACAGCACTATGGCTTGCGTCCGTCCCGAGGAACTAATTCATGTTGAGTAGAGCTGTTAAATAATAACTATAAAAATTGACATGGAAACATGTAATATGCATAAACTGATTGAACGTCAAGTTACAAAAAGGCTTAAAACAGAACAAAATCCTGAAAGAAGTAACGTTAAGCCGTCCATAATGATCACCTATCCGTTGAAGGTACCTAAGTGTGTACATAAGTGGAACACAATGGCCTCTGATTGGAAACAAATGTTCAGTTTCTTTGAAAGCTCTTGAAGATTTGGAAACTGACTTAGGCCGGTTTGACAGCGAATACTGTTGACAGTTTGGAAAACATTTCTATTTTCTTCCGCCTACAACTAATTAGATTTATGGAGTTTTCGCACGAAAGTTGTTCAACATATGGAGATGCTTAAACAAAACCCAATAGAACCAATATCTCAAAATTGAATTAAAAAAATGACTTAGGCCTTCTTGGAATCCACCTCTTCAATTAAATTAATAAAATTCATGCTCCAGTAAAGCTTTTTTTTCTTATGCTTACATTACATTATATTCTGTTCTTACGGTATTCTATAGCGATAATTTGTTCTTAAGAGACCCGGAAGTAATTATTATTGGACAATTTTGTAGTATCATGACAACGTTAATTCAGACCAAATACAAATATTTGTCTTAAAATAGAAAAGGAATGACTTCATTGAACCAGTGTGAATAGCCAGTCACCGAGAAAAAGACGTTCTTTTCGATTGAAAGTGAATGGGCTAACTCGTAGTAGGGTAGTGCCATAGCACATGCTCCCTTCTTGTTCGGGTTCAAATCCCAACCAGGACACTGTAGAATTTTCTCTCAGTGTTCCCATGCCTGGCGCTCTGAGGTTCACTCAGCCTCCTATCAAATTGAGTACCAGAGTGTCCTTGGTATTCCTAGGTGCCTTGGGAAGGTAAAGGTGGTCGAGCGTGGGACTGAACACCCCACCTCACTTCGTACCATAGATCAAGAAAATGTTTAGCGCTACCTCCACATCCCCCATGCACCGTTCACGGCGCGTGCGTATCACACAGGGGATAGCCCTTTTTTTATTGCTCTGCAAGCTAAACGACACATCGGAAGAAAAAATGGATGTGATTTCTCGTTGTTTGTTTAGTAAAGTTAATGGGTTACCCCAACCTTCCGTTTTTAGGTGCGACAGACTAGTTCTTGCAAATTGAATTTTTTCAATCTCAAGAACGATAAATTGAACATTATAATTGATTATTATCTCTGTTTCCACTAATCTCCTTTAGTATGTTCCGAAGGTTTCGTGAGTTACATCATCCTCTGATTATTTTCTTTCATCTTTGAATAATATTGTCAGATCTCATTGTAAATTCTTTATTCCTGACGTGCTATATTCTCTGTTATATTAAATAATTCGTAACGGAGCTTCTGTGGAAGCGGGATAGAGTGAGGGGAAAGAGCCCCTTTCCTGATGACTGACATTACATGGCGCTCAGTGCACCCACACTCTACTTCATATTCTAATCCCAACGTGGTTAGGATGCAATGTTAATGGATACGTGTTCCGTTTTGGAGAGCTACGTACTCGATTAGACTTAAGTGACTACTCAAACCACAGTGATGAATTCATTTCACACTCTGCTATTGTCTGTATTTCGGTTACTATTTCGTTATAGGGTGAGAGCACCAGTGGTTGGCCAGTTAAGGAATTGGTACACTTATTTAATTTACAGGTTTCATTTTTGACCTAATACTTACAGTTACACTTCTTACTTTCATTTTTTTAACTAAAATAAAATATTTCTAATTCAAAATATTACATATATTCCCTATTAAAATTGTTTTTAGCGAAATAATCAAGATTCACCAATTGTCGTCCACACAGAATCAGTGGCCAGTCAGGAATGTACCAGTTGTCAGCCATTTGTCAAAAGGAAGAGAAATACTTTTAAAAATTATATCTATTAGGTTTGACAAGTACAGCAGCATCCAGTAATATTTCCTTTACCCCCTCCCCCCTCCCCCTTTTAGAAATTAATTCCATCGCATCAATTGATATTTAGGTTCTTTGAACTCTATCAGTAGTGGATTTTTCGTTGTGACCGGCATTAGATCATAGTTGCCAGTCGATATGCAATTTAATGTATCCGACCAATAGTATAATACGTTCTTGTTACGGAAATGTGCTGTTAGAAACTGTTGGCTTATTTGGAAGAAAAGAAAAATAAATTTGACACAAAAGCAAAGCAAATTATCAATCACACTGACAGACAACAGGAACACTTGTGAATTCTATAAACCTAAAGTCGACCACAAAAATATACTTAATGATATTACTATTGCGTATTTTTATGATATAAAATTAAAACAGAACGTTTTGAAAGCTAGGAAAAAAACAAAAAAACAATTTATGTCTCAAAACGATTAAAAGCGACAGAGAAGTACCCTACATTTTGGGATGGTCTTCTTAACTTTTAGATAACATTCCGGAACTTTCTACTTTAACCAGAGAAGCCTGATACTTTGTATCTTTATCCAGAATACAAGTATAATATAATTTTTGATAATTGGCAAAATTTAAATATTAAGTTGTTGAAGCTGTTTGAAAATTGAAGATATTTTTCAAACACATTTGATGTGACATGATATGGCCAACCACTAATGTGTCCGGTGAATGCTATTCGTATTCGTATTTTGCAATCTAGCGCGGAAATGGCTACTTATGCCCATCCATTGCGCGTTCGTTTTAATAATTTCTGTTTTATAATAATATTTATAATATAATACAGTTTTGCAGTCTAACAGTCTTAATAATTGATGTTTTATGGTCAGTTATTTATTTGTTGCTATGGTTTCTGTCCGCCATAGCTGTCAGTCACTCTTAAATCTCTTGTCACTGTCGCATTTGATGTTGTTATCACAGCTACTTTTGGATTTTCTTGATGTAAAACTATTATATAAAACAATGCAACACTTTCTAACACTGCTGAGTAAACTTTTTTTTGAAAGAAAGGTCGAAAAAACTATGGAATATTGTAAAAAAATGCACAGGAGATTTCAGCAGCTTTCTTCTAGTTCGCCGCCATCTTGCCAATCCCCGGTGAATGGTGTTCTCACCCTATATGTTTCTTCGGATATATAACTATTTTAATAATCTTTGTTATATAAATTCTTGGTTCGTGATAGTTTCGTAATTCCGCTATGTGTTTTACGTTTTCTGAGTTTGAAGCATTGACTGAAGGAGTTAACGTTCACTAATAAACACATTACACCAGTGGAGACAATTTCATTTTGAACGATGCAGACGAGACAATACTACACGTGACAAAAGAGGTAAAAGAATTAATGTTCCAAGGTGGCTGACGCCCACATTTATTCTTTTAATATAATGTTCCATGACATCCTTTAATATAATATAGATATTCCTGCTTGTTCTTACAATATAGTTGCTATTACAACATGTTTGCACGTTCTGGATCATGTGATCTCGAAACTCGTGGAAACTTTGAAATATTCTGAAGTAAAATAAATTCAGAAAAAGATAGATGATGGTAAGAAAAATATAAGTATATGGTTGTAATTTATACATCCTCTTACGCCAATTTATAATAATAATAATAATAAAAAACTAATGTTGTTGTAGACTTAAATCTGTACCTGTTAAACCTTTTGACAGGACATTTTATTTTGACCTGAGTGCCCAAGAACACAACTGCTTGTCCTCCAATCTTCAGGGTTACTTTATTCATTGGACTCTGTTGAATGTAAGTCTGGTTTATCACAGCTATGTGAGGTCGGTCGTTGTCGTCGCATGGTTTCGAATTACAAGGCTTACTTTCCGGAGGTTTCTTTTCTGCTGAACAGTCTGAATTCTCTCTGGCCACAATGTGTCCCTGAGCTAATTCCTGCTTGCATTCTACTCTCCTGTACTTGATACCACCACCACAACTCTTGTTACACTGAAATGAAAAGAAAGAAATACCTTTTTTTTAGCGCACTACGGGTGACCTGATTTTCAAAAGAAAAGCTCTCCAGGCCAGTAGTATAGAAAATTATTTGGGTTAATCTCAAATCCTTATCAACAATCATTATTACTCGTCTTACTCGACACGCTTCGATTGGTTTTCATTTTAAATAAATTCGTTCATATTTTATTATTGGTTTTAATATATTTTTATGTATATTTTGAAATAAAAATTGAGAACTCTATTTTGAATAAATAACGATAAATAGAGGTCTTCAAGAAAACTTGTAAAACTAATTTTGGGAAACGAAATCCTAGTTTTGATTTATTTTTTTCTATCCCACTTTGGCCAATCTCTACCCTTTATCTTTACCACTCCCTCATTATTCTCATCCCTTTAGTACAGTGTGGTACATTTATCAGTTCTACGGATTCATCAGGAACCTTACATTATTAGTACATGTATGAATACGTCTTAATATACTACCACCTAGCTAATTATTGAATCAAAATGTATTTTTTTTTAAATAATATAACACATTAGTGTCCAAAATTCAAACAAAAGGTATACATAAAACATACGTAATGCAGTTCAATCTTATGATAACATGATCATAAAATAGTATAAGCAGTTATTGAGGACAAGGCAAGATCTCCAACAAAAGATGGCAGCACTATCTCCGTATATGTCTAATGT
>JAGDQP010002867.1:2925-43488 GCA_022664845.1 Lepisma saccharinum
ATGTTGGGTGAGTAGGGAGCCTGACGAACCGCAGGAATGTTGTGTTTGGTGAGGAAAGCCTGAATGAAATGCGCAGAATGGGCCGGTGCGTTATCATGATGTCTCTGCCAAGTTTTCGCTGCCCACAGATCAGGTCGTTTGTACCTCACAGCATCACGAAGGCGACGGACCTCCTGGTAGTACTCCTTTGTGATGGTTTGGCCTTGTGGGGCGTACTCATGATGTACCACACCACGGGAGTCAAAGAAAACGGTCAACATGACCTTGATTTTGCTGCGGATATGCTTTTTTTGTTTTGACGGATGTTGCCACTGTGACGACTGCATCTTGGTTTCTGGGTCGTACCCATACACCCATGTTTCATCGCCTGTGATCACGGTGTTCAGAAAGTTGGGGTCACTGTTTGCATTGTCCAGCATGTCCTGTGCGATTTCCAGACGCCACTGCTACTGCTCCATTGTTAACAGCTGCGGTACAAATTTCGCGGATACTCTCCTCATACCCAAATCCTCGTGCAAAATTGAATGTACCGATCCGCTGCTTACCCTTGTCTCGTTCGCAATTTCTCGGACTTTGATACGACGGTCCTGCAAGACCAGAGTCCGCACTTGCCCAATGACATTGTCATTCCTGCTTGTTGAGGGCCTACGTGAACATGGTTCACTGTCCACTGATGTGCGGGCATCTTTGAAGCGGTTGTACCACTCCTTTATGCGTGAGGTGCTCATGACATCGTCCCCGAAAGCCTGTTGAATTTCGCAAATGGTTTCCGCTTGGGTATCGCCAAGCTTTTGGCAAAATTTGATGCAATATCGCTGCTCAAGTTTTTCTGTCATTTCACAAACACTGAAATCCGACGAACGCTCATTAGAAGTCTTCACTTGTTGGCCGACTGCCAGCAACTGACGCTATCTACGGACGGGAAAAAAATTCACAACTGCGCATGAGTGTCCCCTCTACATCTACACTGAAAAAAGTCTCCCGCGCTTCAATGGTTCACGCGGGAAAAAATAAGGTTCAATGCTTTTGAACACTCCTCGTACATGCATGGCAGCAAAGTTTGTGATTGTGACAATTCCATAAATAAATAACTCATTGTGAATGAATTAAAATTGCGCAGTAAACAAGCATAGAAATCCTCTCTAAGCTGAAATCTTCAATCATAAACTAGATTATTTTGGTATAACTTCGACTGTAATTTTTTTAAGTCGACATGTCTTGTCATTATATATCGGGTTATTAAGTCATTTGTAGGGCGATGTCGCTAATTTCGGACTCCTCGAGCTCCGAAACTAGATATGTTTTAGAATGTGTTCAAATGAACTTGTTTTCTTGTTTTGGTCTAAGAAATTCACCCCACAATTTATGACAATTACGTATGAAACATCCTATATTTTATCAGAAACAAAGTTGACTAGCTTAGTACGCAGTTGAATAGGCAAACAAGCATGTTTGGCATCAGATATAATTAAATGGAAAAAATACAGAGGTTGTTGTTTGAAATCGAAGAGTAGGCTATAGGAAGAAAACCTGATAAGTCCAAACTTACAAATTTTATGATTTTGTTGTCATTTTATAGTTTAGTTTAATGTAGTTTTAGATGGTTTAACTGTACTGAACAACAAACTGGCTCAATATCTAAAAAATATCTTTCAAACGCATACAGGAGGGGAGGGGGGGGGGGACTTACAATTCCATGCAAAACAGGAGAATATTCTGACAAGTCCAAGTAATGTAATGGAAGATTTATTGTGTCTTTGATGTTTAGCCTGTATAGCTATAATAGGAATAACAGCCAATTGTTGTTGTTTCCACACAGTCATCGTTAGGATTAATTTGGTTGCTTTATTTGCTTTGGAATGAGCTTTGAAAGGATTCCCACCTACTTGTGTCTAAATATGAACACAGAAGAGACTGACTGTTCTGTTTAAGAGAAAAATATACCTTCAAAGAATGTTACCAAGAAGAGGAACAAGTAGTGATGCTACAAAACGCTTAAGACTGCAATCACATGAAGCAGGAGTGTGACCACAAGTGGATGATGATGTGTGTTCTGCCCAAAGGCAGGTCCCAATTCAGAAGGTTCCTGGACAAGGTGAACCTATGCTGGTTTGCAATTGCTTCCCATCGGATGAAGATGACGTTCTAAGGACGGGATCTACATTTTAACGTAGGCTAAAAACCATTTTCTCTCTCCACCGCGAATCGAACCCGAGATCTCTCTATTATAAGGCAGCTAGTGTTACCACTTATTCACGAGTGCCACTCGTGTAAGTGGAGACTTCAAATAATGATCAGTGTCTGTAATCTAATAACAGAAGACTTTAAATCACGCAAATGTGTGCTCTATTTTTATATTTATATTTGTGCTAATGATTTTATATTGTATATAATATGTATAGAGATTGAGTGTTCATATATCTCGTAGCACACCTACAGTTGTGGCTAGTGTAGTATCTAAAACTCATCCGTACATTTCAAAATTATACAGTACAAATGATCAGAGATCATCACATACTTCAGCATATTACTATCAATGTAATTTCAAATAGCGTTATACATACTGTATCAACAATGTCAACATCACATTGACATACCATTACATTGAATAAATTATATATTCTCCACATATAATAAACGAATGCAGTACACCTCTTTATAATTACTTGAAGGCCAACCTATTGCTGGAAACATAAAACAATCTACTGGAAAAGTGTAGAACGAACACATAAACTGAACAAATCTTACGAGTATCCATTACGATATCCAAACTAGAAGAATATAAGAAAAAGTACAATTTTACATATATAAAACATAAAGTAGTAACCATAAACTTATGGCCAAAAAGTGTTTAACATTTCCAAGTCTGCTAATAAAATGATTTTATTATTATTAGTTCTAAAAGTTCATAAAATCTTATATCACAATTCACTCGCCCTTCGGTGGAATCATACTTACACCATTCAACCAAATTATCTTTGTCCTCGAGTGTACATTCGGTGGAATCATATTTACACCATTCAACCAAATTATCTTTGTCCTCGAGTGTACATGCATCCAGTTGACATCAATGTTCATCCATAACAAAATGTATTTCATGAAATCCCATAAATTATACATTTTTTAACGTAGTATTACAAACAAGAAAATAACAACATTGAATTAATTCCATTATAACAATCTAAATCAATTAGATTTTATAGCATTAAAATTCAAAATAATCTTTTAAACCAAAGTCTGTTGTTAAATTACGTCCATATCCGTAGTAGAAAACATAAGCCAATTCATCAATATTTTGTCATAGAGAGTTTGTCTTTAAGTTAACTCATATGATTGTATAAGACGAAGAATTTCGTCTTTTACTTCCTGAACGAAACCTTTATCCAGCCAGAGCTGCCACATGGAAGAGTTTTGGACTATATTTGGCTGATGAATTAAACTATTATAACCCAACTGAACCAGCAAGTCATTGATGTTAGTAGGTTGTGTCGTGTTAGTTGCACTATCTTGTTTTTCTTGTTGAAGTGATACTTGCGTTTCTTGTTTAATATTTGTTACTTCCTTAGATGAATCACATTGAGCTGAAAGTTCAATTGTATCCTTATTTCCAACATTAGGAGATAACTGGCCTTGATATTGATCTGCTAACTGGCGAAAAGTATGTTGAATCTGCTCATTTTGTATCAATAGCTTGTCCACAACTTGTTTTAATTCCTGTATATCTCTTTTTATCTTTGCATTATTATTTCGCTCTATTTCCATTGTACGATAAGGCGTTGCAGAATTTGTACTAATAGAACAATCATTTGTGACGTCTTGTGAATGGATCTGTGTTCTATCCCTTGGTAAAAAGCGCATTCGGTCTTGCTTCTGCAGCTTAAAGCGCCAATCTTCCCATATCACATCTAATGCTGAACGTCCCAAAATTACATATGGCAATTCATTTTTGGTCACATACCGTACCACTCTAACTGGTAAATGCGATATTTATATACGCAAGGTAGACTGATTTTACCTAACAGTTCTATATCGTTGCCACTAATGTCTTTTATTGCTACTTGAGCTGGAGATAAAGCTTGTGATATACCTAATTTTGAGAAGGTATTTTGGGTTCATTATGTTATATCCACTACCCGGATCCACACAAGCCTGTAACGAAATGTTATTGAGGTGAATGGGCAATGCCATAGGTGGTGATACTGGCAATAAATAGTCTTCGTTTATTAGGTTAATTGATATATCGTTAATTCCAAATCCTGTTCCATCATTGACCTTAACTTCTTCAGCTGCTGGAGACACCTCGTGTACCTGATGTGTTGCACCTTCGGACCTGTTTTTAACTGGCATAGTAGCTTGTTTACAACTCACTTGACAGTTTCTTATCCACTCATTCTTGGACATAGCACTAGAATTAGATCGCACATTGGAACGTGAAATCCATTTTATTTCACTATCTACTTTGTGAATCCTATTTAACCTTTCCGATAATTCATTGCTGTCTTTTTCTACCATCTCAAGGTGTATTGACAACTTGACTGCTTCATCAAATGTTAATTTTTCCATGGATAGTAGCCGCTTTCGTAAATTATTATCATTGATTCCAAAAATCAAGTGATCTAGTAAAGCCTCTTCCATGAAAGTACTATAATTACATTTGCCAGCTTGACTACGTAATAATTGAACATATTCACTAACAGGCTGTCCAATATCCTGTTACAACGTATGGAAATGGAACCTACAAGTTCGAAAATTTGTTAGTGGTTCAAAAATTGCACATAATAATTCCTCTAACTGTTGGAGGTTTAATTCATCCAACTTCTGTGGTTTCGCTTGCAACAAGACTCTTTCAAATGTGTCTGAGTCCAAGATTTGCAGCCTTACGTGCGTCTAGATCAGCTACGCGGCAATGAAACCTAAAGCTCTCTAAATACATGGTGATTTTATCCTTTCTAGGATCTAGTACTGGAAAAGAGAAACTAGTAGCTGCCATTCTGGAATCAACATATATACCAAATTAATTATGTTGACCAGCCTCGATCGCCACTTTGTGTGCTAATATAAATGTGCTTACTAATTATTTTTATATTGTATATATGTATAGATTGTGGGTTGATATATCTCGTAGCACACCTAAAGTTATGGCTGGTGTAGTATCTAAAACGCATCCGTCCATTTCAAAATTATACAGTACAAATGATCAAAGAACATCAGAAACTTCATCATATTACTATCAATGTAATTTCAAATAGCGTTATACATACTGTATCAACAATGTCAACATCACGTTGATATACTGTTACATTGAACAAATTATATATTCTCCACATATACTGAACGAATGCAGTACATCTCTTTATAATTACTTGAAGGCCAACCTATTGCTGGAAACATAAATCAATTAAGTGTAGAACGAACACATAAACTGAACAAATCTTACGAGTATCCATTACGATATCCAAACTAGAAGAATATAAGAAAAAGTACAAATTTACATATATAAAACATAAAATAGTAACCATAAACTTATGGCCAAAAAGTGTTTAACATTTCCAAGTCTGCTAATAAAATTATTCATTATTATTAGTTCTAAAAGTTCATAAACCCATATCTCAGCAATACGTCATGAATTTGTGAGATTCTTCATCTGTAAAATTTGTATTGTTTGAAAAAAAAATGAGCGTATTGTTATATCCCTCAAATCAATCTATACAAGTTAAATAGTAACGTTTCTCCTTATTATACTTTATCATTTTAAATGAAAATGGAGAAAATAAGTTGAGAAAATAAAATAATGGTAGTCTTGAAACTTTCAATTTAATCTCCTGGAAAAATAAAGGATATGGACTTATCAGGTTTTTCTCTCTACTTTTCAATTGTATAGTACTCTCCTTCTGCTTCAATGAGATCTTGGGTATAGTCCGAAAATAATCAACTTACGAAGTATCAGATTCCCTTCTAAGAGTGCAATAATTTTAATTTCCATTTGAACCACAATACAATATTCCTTTGAATCATCTTAATAACCAGTGTTGGGTAGTACCTAGGGACAAAACACGTACCCAAAGCATGTACCTAGGTACATTTTAGTTCAGTACCTATAGTACCTGTAACTAGGTACTTTTTTGTTGTACCTAGTACCTGAAGCTTAGGTACTTCAGATAATAATCGAACGAGAAATTTCTCAGTGATAGAGTTTTATATAAAGTTTCTAATATTAGGTTGGTAACATAGATATTAAAGGAATCTTGGAACTGTTTGCCTCACTTAATCTCAAAATAAACAACCGATTCATTTTCAATATTTGCGGTGCTTCATTTGTGAGCATGGAACTTGGAAACTTTTTACTCCAACGCTGGCGATTTCCTTGAGCTTTTAAAGTAAAACCCTTTCCAAAATTTCGGAAGTTAAAAAAAAGGCGCAAAACTCTTTATCGGCAGGGAACGTTGAATGAATGCAGGTACAGAAGAATTTAAAAGGCAAACTATACGGTTAGTTTCTACTTTTGGAACATTTTAAAGGTTTAATAAACCCTGGATTCATCTTTTTCGTTTTTTATTAACTGAAAGGCCGATCTTGACATCCTCTTAGAAATAAACTAACCTGTGTGGATCATAAAAGCTTCACAGACGTGAATTACTTTTAATAGGCACATGTACTGGTAACTTATATTTTCTGAGAACTTGGATCAGCCCCGGGGAGGCACATGCTTCGAATCCTGCTGTCGGCCACACTGACCTAGCTTTTCCAAGGATTGACTTAGTTTTATCAGTCGAATCTTGATATAATATCTGGACAAAAGGTCATGGCCCTTACTTAACCCTCCCTGTACTCGGAAGAGTACTCCACGAAGGACGCCATCTCTCTGACATATGACGGGTTTATTCCATAGCTACCCGTAAGGTTCAGAACTAAATATAAATTAGAATGAAAATAATATATGTTGATGTTTTGGAACGCATTGTTTTCTCCATTTGTAAGAAATGAATTAGTTTAGCTTTTTCGTTCGAATGCTAATTTCCTTTTTAGTTGACAAGGGAAAGAAATTAGGAATAATAAAGAGTTTTAGGGTCAGTTCTACAATCGATCGCTAAATTTCTAGTTAGCGTTAAGTTGAGGCCAAGTCTGATTTTGGCCAATGAGAGTACGCAAAATGACAGTTGGCCTCAACTTAATACTGACTAGAAGTTTAGTGGTCGATTGTAGAACTGACCCCAAGTAGGTTCTCAATGAGTTGAACATTGGAGGTATACCACTTCATAAATTTTAAAAGAATTATATATTTTTTTCAGATCATTGTATCATAATATTTTATTACATAAAACCCCAAGTATCTGACACATTTTTAACAACTAATTTCATGTTCACATAATGTGTTTATATTTCTGTTTACTTGGGTTCTTCATGCAGTTACTTTTTTTCGTTTTTCATAGCGATATACTAAAGATCATAGGAAGTACTGAGTGGCCGTGGTTCAGTTGGTAAAGTGTTGGTTTCGCACTTTCGAGGTCCTGAGTTTGAAGTCGACCGACCATCCTGACTGAAGAATTTTTAGGGTTTTGTCGTTAGTCTGACGAAGCAAATGCCGGGATGATACCTTCAACCTAGACCCTAGTCGATTCACTCCTTCATCCTTACTCCTTCCTACCCAATCAAAGCATGAGCCATCGATACCTAAAGGGCAAAAATGATTTAAAATCATTGGAAGTGAAAGATATACGTTTTCACATATTTGTTTATTTATTTAGTGACAACACAACAGGCAATGGCCTAATTATAGTGTTGAGCTTTACAAAGTAGCTGTACAGAGTTTATTGACAATTGCATCTCTAAATTCTTTAGGCGACATAAAGCATACGTCCAGATCATTGTGAACCGTACAGAATTTGTTATATATAGTACAAATTCTTCAGATTGGTGACCTCATCAAGATATTGGTCTTGCCTTTTTACAATGGAAGAGACCAGTATTATTAACGCGAGTTTTAGATGATGGGATACGAAACTGTAATGCTGAAACTAAATCCATATAATCTAACTTATTTTGAACATTTTTTTTTTTTTTTTTTTTTTTTAAAGAAATAACAGATCAGCAATGTTGCACCTTTTATTCTAAGCTCTGCATATTAAAGTTCTCAATGACTGCATTGTAACTATCATAAGCAGAATAGATTCGAGTTTCTTTAAAAGTCAGTAATTTAAGAAATTTTGATTGGATTTTCTCTAATTGTTGGCAATGTTTCAATTGATATGGATTCCAAATAGAAGAATCATATTCTACCTTGGAGCGAACATTAGCATAGTAATTTTTTTCCAATGTTGATATACTGTTGAATTCTCTTCCCGTCCAAATTACGAATCCTAGTAACTTCAAGGCTTCATTTGTTATATTTGTAACATGTATGTTAAAAGTCAATTTCGAGTCAAAAGTGACACCAAGATCCTTAACTACAGTAGGTCTGTTTAGTACAATTTTATTAATGGAATAATCAAATTGATGAGTGGTTTTATTTCTATCAAATGATAATACTTTACATTTACTTATGTTGACTTCAAGTTCATTAATAGCACACCAGTTTGCAATATTATCTAAGCTTTGCTGAAGTCTTACGCAGTCTCCGATAGAGTTGACTTTTGTATATATTTTAAAGTCATCTGCAAATAACAATTTTTCATTATCAGGCACATAATCAGGAAGATCATTAACAAATAAGAGGAATAATAAAGGTCCTAGGTTCGAACCCTGATGAACTCCTGAGAATGCAGAATATTCATATGATTTGTATTCTTTATAGACAACTGATTGCTTGCGATTTGTTAAGTACGAATATAGGAGCCTAATCACAGTGGGTGAGAAGTGATAGTGATTTATTTTTTCCAGTAATATATTGTGATTAACTCTGTCAAATGCTTTCTCAAAGTCAATATAAATCACATCAACTTGCTTGCCTTCATCCAACGCATTTGTTATGCAGTCCGTAACAACTGCTAAGTTTGTTACCGTGGATTTCTGAGAAACAAAGCCATGTTGCTTAGTTGAGATAACTGGTTGAATATGATTACTAATTCTCTTGTATAAGATCTGTTCAAATACTTTTGCAAAAGTTGGCAATATTGCAATTGGCCTGAAGTCATTAATGTCTCTACTATTATTAGATTTTGGGATAGGACAAACCAGGGCAGATTTCCATTTGTCGGGGAAAGTACATGTTTTTAGGGATAAGTTAAATGCTATCAATAGGGGGATATTTAAATATATCAACACATCCCTTAACTACATATGAGGGTATGCCATCAGAACCAACTGTCGTCTTCGATTTTAAATTTCTGATAGCATTTTCAACTTCCTCTAGTTGAATTTGATCAATGCACAGTGTCCCTATTTCATCATTTCTATTATTAACAGCATCACCATTAAGATTATTATATGTGTGAGAGGAGGATAGAAATACCGATTGAAAATATTCATCCAATGCATTCCCTATCTCATCATTGCTAGACAACTCCTGATCTTCAAATTTTAATACATTTGGCGGTAGGTGCCTTTTTTTATTTTTGATAAAATTCCATAGTTCGCTCGAGTTGGAATTGATATTATTTTCAGAATTAATTATAA
The DNA here is from genome assembly GCA_022664845.1 of Lepisma saccharinum. Classification (NCBI taxonomy): domain Eukaryota; kingdom Metazoa; phylum Arthropoda; class Insecta; order Zygentoma; family Lepismatidae; genus Lepisma; species Lepisma saccharinum. The sequence continues at coordinate 12,538 of JAGDQP010002867.1, forward strand.
AACTCTTATAGGCAATTCTAATGTCTTTCTTAATTTCCCTAGGTAATTGAGCAAATTCTTGATAGAAAGGTGTTGAGTTCATTGTTTTGACCCTGGATTGTTTATGATAATCTGCCTTGACTTTAAGTTTTCTAATAATATCTTTGGTGAACCAACACGGATACTTTGAAACAGTACTTATTTTACGGGAAACACACCTATCAAATATTTCAAAAACAATATCATAGAATTTACTCACTAGGTCATTAACATTCCGATACACTTGTAAGAATTCCCAATCGATAACTTGTAGTTTCTGATATAACATCAGAAAATTTGCCTTCCTAAAATTGTAATAATAAGTTTACTTTTCTACTATTCTTTCTTGACCTTTCTGTTAACTATGTCTATTATTATAGCTGGGTGATGGATATCTTCCGGTACCAACGGTAACAATTCTCTAATATCTTCAACATTTTCAAGATTTGACAGAACTAGATCTAGTGCGCGATTATTATTATTGGCAACATTGTTGAACGATCTCATATCATAAAAATTTATAAAATTATATAAATTTGTACACTTTAAAGATGTGCTTTGTTCAAAATCAAATTCGGTACCGGTTATCTCCGGTAAATTGAAGTCACCTATGAGGAGAATAGGACTGCCTTGCGGACAAGTGGATTCAATGCATGCAAATAGGTTATCATACAAATCTATACCTGAAACCGGTTCAAAATATGCAACACAGATAAACATTGGTCTCCCCTGTACAGTTATTCTAGCAATCAGACACTCATATTGATCATCATCACTCAGACACTCTTATGTTGCTTCAGAAGTTTATCATGATAAATAAATCTTGAATGGAGGAAATAAAATTTCACACTAGGAACGGGAAGTGGAAATGGTTCAATTGCGTGGGGATGGCGTCTCCTAGTGCCACAAAAGTATCAATAAAATATAGAATTTAAAGGGTGCTATATTTCTACCTGAATTATTTATTTTAGTTTTATTTATTAATAGAAAACAGACATCTTAGATTTGAAATAAGGAGTTCAAAGTTCCACATATTATCTATGCGTATTAGACATGTCTCCCTTTTTAAAATTATGAATAATTTTTCTCGACTTAGACAAGAGATTCCTAATAATTATCTGCGATCTTTATTATATAGCACGTAATAGAGCATGAACAAGTAGAGGTGAGCATAGTTTCCAAGCAACAACAGATGATATTAGGAACTAGAACTAAATGTACCAAAACACATGGTTATTCTAGAAACGCCATTCCTTCATTTGATATATCAACAACCATCCCGAAAATCATATCAGCCACTGCCAAATATTACGATCAAATTACTACGTTACGTAATTTCACTCACATATTTAATGTACCCATCTGAAACACTACAAAACTCTAGTTTTAAATGTTATTCATAACAATAGAGAGTACAGTTGTGGGTCTCAAACAGAAACAATCATGGATTCTTGTAGACTCAAGAAGATATTCTCATCTTCGTCTCATATACAAAGTCGTCGCCCAAGTAGTACGTCTACGACGGCCGATATGGGCATATTAAATTTTACGACATCGATCGATATCGTTCAATGACATGGGCCCCATATTGGATGGCAAACATCTTGGCCAATATCGATCAACGAAATAGATCGACATTGTTCGACATCGATCATCGACATTGCTCAATATTGGGTATCGACATCGCTCAATATCGGTCATTGACATTGTGGACATAAGGTAATTCTGATTTTTTTTACTATTTTTAAAAGGAATCCCATTTTTTATATAGGCTCACCAACATAGACAAACCAACAAGAAATACTAAAACATGTTAGAAATTGTACAAAAATACTACTTATGTAAAGAAGACTGTATTTTTCTGTAGCTAAAGTTTCATCACTTCGCTGTGCTAATGGATTGTAAAATTTGTCGATCAATGCTAGTTTGTAAAATAATGTTATTTTCGATATTACGTTCATGCAAAAATTTGTAGTTCCGCTCAATTGTAATCATTTCGCGTCTCTTTTGCTCTTTTTTTAAATTTTTTTATTTTTTACATTTTTTGCCAAGAACTTAAGAGTACAATGTCCATGATTACAACAAAACAGCTTCAATTGAAATAAATGAGGTAAAACAAATGTGAATAAATATGAATTTAACTCATCCTTCTACTAAAGGGAACTTCTCTTAACAACCACATGGCCTCGAGAAAATACACTACTTTCTACCATACAAACGAAGCAAAAGTGTAAAGTGTCACCCGGTTGTGGCGGTGTACGATAACCACCGTAATAAATATTACTATAAATCTTGTTGGTTTTTCTATGTATTTACAGTGATCAAAGACTCCTTAGGAAAAACACAATCAACTTTAACACTTTATTTGTCTATGTCCTTCCTTCCTGCAAAAGAGCAGGTTATTTCTGCACTTTAACGTGCTTCGATGAACAACGTCTTTGTCACCAAACAAAGCTGGCCGCGTGTTTACTACAACATGAACTTCTATATTTTATCATCAGAGGGATATAGCGTCGCCTGAATAAACATCGGTTTGCCCATATGGACTGAAATTGATCAATGTAGATATCGGTTCACGGCATGGATCGATATGGTTCCATGATGAGTGCTCTATTTTTAGGTAGATTTCGAAGAAAAATATACCTATTGAGATCTATACGATATGAAAATATATATATCTGGTGTAGTAAAAAGTAATCCATTATTTCGCCAATAGATGGCTTCAGTGATCTGTATCTCGCGTTGTATAAGTCCGATCGTATTCAACGAGATGGCGTTCAAACGATGAGATTGCGTACTACAAACACTGTTCAGATAGTTGTGATGAGTTGACTCAGTGTTGTGTGAGCGCGCGTCAAAATGGACACTAGCAAAGAGAAAATACGTTATATTTTACAGTTTTTCTTCGATAAAGGCGAAAACGCAAGCCAGGCGGCTGCAAATGTGAATAGTGTTTATGGTCCTGATACTGTAACAGCCAATCACGCGCAATTTTGGTTTCGTCGATTCCGTGCCGGTAATTTTGAAGTCAAAGATGTACCACGCACTGCAAGGCCAAGTGTCGAAAATGTCGATATAATCATGGACATTGTCGCGTCCGACCGTCATGTAAGCTGTTTCGATTGCCTAAGAGCTAAATATTGCACAAAAAACCATGTGGAACCATTTGTATAAGGCTGGATACAAAAAGAAGCTTGATGTATGGGTGCCACACGAGTTAACGCAAAAAAACCTCATGGACCGAATTTCCATCTGCGAATCGCTGCTGAATCGCAACAAAAGCGACCCATTTCTGAAGCGGTTGGTGACTGGTGATGAAAAATGGATCACTTACGACAACGTCACGCGAAAACGGTCGTGGTCGAAACGCGGTGCGCCGGCGCAAACGGTGCCCAATCCAGGATTGACGGCCAGGAAGGTTTTGCTGTGTGCTTGGTGGGATTGGCAGGGAATTATCTACTATGAGGTGCTCCCCTACGGCCAAACCCTTAACTCGGAACTATACTGTCAACAATTGGACCGACTGAAGGCAGCAATCGCCCAGCTCTGGCCAATAGGAGAGGCATTGTGTTCCACCAGGACAACGCCAGGCCACACACATCGATAGTGACTTGCCAGAAGCTCCGGGAGCTTGGTTGGGAGGTTCTTATGCATCCACCTTATAATACGGACCTGGCGCCGAGTGATTACCATCTGTTCCTGTCCATGGCGAACACGTTTGCTGGTGCAAAATTCGCGTCAAGAGAGGCTTGTGAACATCGACTGTCTCAATTTTTCGTCAATAGGGACAAGGGCTTCTATGAGAGAGGCATCTTGATATTACCTTCCAAATGGCAACACGTTATCGAACAAAACGGCGCGTATATGACCTAAATCGAATCATTCTAACTATGGTAAGTCAAGCCTTCAATGTCATGCAAAAATAATGGATTACCTTTTACTACATCAGATATATATTAACACGCTAGCGGCCATAATTTTGAAGATATTTGAACTAAATTTATATATATTGTTTCTAGGCTTAATAGCTTGGTTAAGTTCGTTAATGAGCAAAATCGGTCGCCATCTTGGATCCATAATGGCCGCCGAACCCATTGTTGTATAGAATACACAGCCTAAGCCGCTGGGGCTATTGAAATCAAATTTGGCATAAAGGTACAACATCACCTTTTGATTACGAAAATGTTACCTAATGAGTTCAAAGACGTCATCTTGGATCCAAAATGGCGGAAGTAAGAAATCTATTTTCAATATCGTTTAAGCTAGAGATACGAAATTTGACATAAAGGTGTATTGTCACTAGTAGTTCAAGAAAATATTACGAAATGTTGAAAAAGTCGCCATCTTGGATTCAAAATGGAAGCTGAACCCATTGTAGTATAGAATACACAGCCTAAACGGCTGCAGCTAGAAATATCAAATTTGGTAACACTATACATTATCATTTGTGTGTTACTAAAATATTACATGATGTATCCAAGGACGCCATCTTGGATCCAAAATGGCGGACCTAAAAAAACATTTTCCACACCGTTTGAGCTAGAGATACGAAATTTGGCATAAAGGTGCATTATGACGAGTAGTTTAGGAAAATATTACAACATTTGGGAAAAGTCGCCATCTTGGAAACAAAATGACCGCCCAAATTTCCATTTTGCACACCGTTTGATCTGGATAAATGAAATTTTACTTGAAGTTGTAGCATCACAAGTAGGTCACGACAATATGAGAAAACTTTCAAAAAGTCGTCAACTTGGATCCAAAATGGCCGCCCCAAAAACCCAATTTCCAAATCATTGAAGGTAGAGAAACGAAATTTTCGTTGAAGGCGTATGACCAAGAGTAGGTTACAATAAATGGGGCAAACCTTCCTTTTGGAGGCGCAGCCCTCCGTGGGAGGGTACACATGGATACCATGGTAGTGTAGTGCTGCAGTGAGATTTTGGTTAAGATAAAGGAGGCGCATCCTCTCAAAAGCACTGAAGTTGGGGACGAACCCCCTTCTGGGGTCTGGGGGCAGCGCTCCAAGCGAAACAAAGCGAGTATATATATATATATATGTGTGTGTGTGTGTGTGTGTGTGTGTCTTGTGAGGTATCGTTGAACAGCTCTTGATGAATAATCTACAAAACAATAAATAGTTTCTCGATAGCTCTCATATAAGGCGAGATTTGAATTTTTGAAAATAAAGAAAACTTCGAGATCTACCTCAGCCTGTAGGCCTACCGAAAGGGATTTTTTAATTTTAAGTTATTCATTATGAACAAAAAGTTTTGTAAAAAAAAATCTATTTATACTCTGCACAATACTTACTATAGTTTCAGAAAATAGGAACCGATAATCGATGTCGATCCCACATCGATCGACGTTGGCTCAAGCGGGTCGCTCTCCCGCTCGCATTAACGATGTGGGGAGATATGGGTCCCATGAGTAGCCAACGTGCTTGTGCTACTGGGGCGCCTTCATCTGATATTGGTAAAGACAATTTCTGAAATACTTCCTGTAAAACATTTTCTTTTCAGTAGTGTGTCCCATGATATACAGTTTCTTTCACTGTAGTAAAATTGCAGTTATATGTAAAGTCTATTTTTCATCTCTTGGACCATCGGTAGTCTGAATAAATGTAACAAATTATGTAGAAATATTGCAAGCTCTAGAAGTAAAACCAAAGAATAAGACATTTGGTGGAGAGGACATTGCACGGAGCATGAAAAATCAAATGCGTTCTTTACAATTTCGTTTTCGTCTTATTTTGTGCCAAATAAAAGTATTAGGGCTTCCACATCCAGCTGATCCAATTTGGAGACTCCTAAATCCAGTCTAAGAGATAAAATGAAGTAGTTAATCCGTTCTATTAAAATTGAGATTGAGAGGGAATCAAAGCTCAACAATTCATAGTAGATGAAAATAAGGGAGAGGGTAACAGCCAGCCATTAGCAACAAAACTAAGGTAAACAAAATGTAGAAATATGAAAGATTTCATTATTATGGAGAAGATTCCTGCAAACATACGATTGGGTACTATTGGTTACTAACACTATTTAAGTGGAAGAAAAATACATGAAGATGTTTATAATAAAATACTATTAATATTTACATTACGTTTCCTTGATACAAATGCGTGTATTATATTTCTAAAACTAGAGTATGTTTTTTACCTATTTTGCCGCGTAAATATACATGGATTATTTGAAAAAGCTATATTGTTGCCCCTTCTGTAAAGTTGTTTGCCCGTCCTTAATTCTAGTTCTGGCTACGAACCTGTGAGAGTCTAGGGTATCCGGCCATTCACTGTCTTCATTAAGTACATCATCTGATGAGGTAAAATATCTGCTTTCTTCTTTACCTCTAAATCGTTCTCCCGGCTCTGATAACATTAGTGCTATTTTTTTACTTAATGCTGCTGAATCATTGACTTACCCTTTTTCTCGTATTCTAAATAGGTGTTTTGCCGAAGGTGTATTTCCTTCTTCTTGGAAACAGGCTAATATTATACCCATTCTGAAATCTGGAGATAAGACCCATGTCTCTTCATACAGACCCATTTCTCTTTTGTCTATTTTATCTGTGGTGTGAAAGAATCATCAAAGATAAACTTTATAATTTTGTCTCACCCTATCTTGACTCTGCTCAACATGGCTTTCTTCCTGGTAGTTCCACTCTTACAAACCTGTCCTTGTTACTCTCTGATGCTACCCAATCCCTGTCCAATAACACACAACTTGATGTCATCTATCTAGATCTTAGTAAGGCTTTCGATAGAATTGATTGTAATCTTCTTCTTTATAAATTAACTCACCGATTCAATATCCATGGTAACTTCCTTCCATTATTGCGAGACTATCTCACTGGCCGCGAACAACGTGTTGTTCTTTCTGGATCATCTTCTAATTTTGTTCCCGTTCTCTCTGGTGTACCTCAAGGTAGTGTTTTGGGACCCCTCCTTTTCCTTCTATATATGGACGATCTTCCATCTTATCTCTTGTCATCTGAAACCAAAATTCTTCTTTTTGCTGACGACTGTAAATTATTTCGAGAAATCAGATCATTACAGGATGTTGCTGATCTCCAAAATTCCATCTCTGACCTCTTGGACTGGTGTGATGCGTGGAACTTGAAAATAAATCCCTCAAAATCTTCTTTTCTTACTATTTCATTAAAGAGGAATCAAATTCCATCTGCCTATATCATTGATGACAATCCTATTGCTAAAGTTTCTTCTCAAACGGACCTTGGAGTGGTATTTGACGAAAAACTTCTATTTGCTGATCACGTGACTTCTGTAACTAACAGTTCTATGCGCTTACTTGGTCTTCTCTATAGATTTATAGAAATTAGGGACCTTCATTCATTGAGTATGTTCTACAAAACCTTCATCTCCCCTAAAATAGAATATTGCTCCCCAATTTGGAACATGGCTAGTATTTCTAATCTATCTCATATTGATTCTGTTCTGAACTTTTTTCTTGCTATAGTCAAAAGAAGAATACCATCAGTACGTAGCTTAAGCAAACCAGAGTTATTATCCGTTCTTGGTCTCCACGTACCCTCTTCTCGTCGCAAGCTGGCAGATTTGATGTATTTGTACAAGATACTTAACGGTAATCTTAGAACTGGAGAGTTGATATCTAAATTTTACTTCCGTGTTCCCTTGCGAATAACCAGAAATAATAACCTTCTTCATTGTACCACACCTAGGCTAAATATACTGCAGCGCTTCTTATTCCATAGACTAGTAATTATGTACAATAACCTTGATTCAAATATTGATATTTTCGGATCTGAAAACACTTTCCATCGAACGTTAAATACAAATATGTGAGTTATTCCTCTTGTGTAGTATAATCGTTATGTTATTTATATCAATTGCTGTGTTATGTGTTGTTTAAAATTTAATTTCATGTTATTTAGTTTGTAGTAAAGTTATTTAGTTGTAGGGAAGTTATTTAGTTTGTTGCATTGTTATTTTGTTTCTGTGTAAAATGGCAACTCAAGCTGTATCTGAAACTTAATAATAAATAAATAAATAAATAAATAATGGTTTGAGCTAGATTAGTTAGATATATCTTGGATAACAGTTTCGTTATAGTGACAGTGCTCTATTGAAACAGAATAGCGAACCATAACCAGATTTAAGGGAAATTTATGGGAAAGGCCTACGGATTTCGCCAGATACGGACTTTGCAGTTGACACTAGCTGCATTACTTTGCTATCAAGGGATCCTCAAGAAGATAGTGATTGTTCGAAGAATCGCAGCAGCTCTTACTTGGTTTCTTGTGCTAGGATCATATTTACAGGCTCGTTTATATATATATATATATATATATATATATATATATAGATAGATAGATAGACAGACAGACAGACAGACAGACAAACAGATAGATAGATAGATAGATAGATAGATAGATAGATAGATAGATAGATAGATATAGATATAGATATATAAGTACTAAACTGAATAATAAATATCACCACCATGATTTTTTTTTCTTTCTTTTTCTTTGGATTTCAAACCCGTCCATCTAATGACGTCATGAATAGAGGTCTTCTTAAGCTGAGCAAATTGCTATGTTCAGTCGCTTATGTGTGGTGGTTTCACTTAGATGTACCTATTTTTCCTGATGAAGCGTGATAGGATCAAATGAAATACTGAAGGTACTGTTTGTTATATTAATTAAACATATCTACAACTTAAACAGTAAAGTTTCTCCTTATTACACTTTACTATTTTAAATTAAAATGGAGAAAAGAAGTTGAGCTTTAGCAATAGGCTCATGCATACCTTCTTTATTTTTTCCTTTCTGAAATTTAAAATGGTGAGAGTGTGTGTTTCTAAAATATATGATAAGACATGTTTTCATAATTTGTCTAGCAAAAATCGTTCAAGAATTTTATGTCAAATTCAATATAATTATGTTGTGTATAGAACCTAACTTGACTTTTAGCGTCCCATACTCCCCATTTTTTTTTTGGGGGGGGGTATTTTGCTTTTTCCTTCCGTCATGAAAGCAGGTAAAGAGTGCTGAGAAGGGTTGTAGCGTCCATGCAAACGAATAAGAAGAAGTCGAAAGCAAGAAGCTAAGCATAGAGTTAGGAAGAAAATAGAGAGAACATTCATGACGTCACATGAAGCCAAATTCGGTTCATCGGCAGCAATCTTGTGTGGCCCCATTAGAGTCCCTCTATACCGAGTACTGTGAGGATTGCCTTTTTCGATAGAAGATGAGTGCACCTGAGAGAGGCAATACTCGGAAAAGAGGGTCTCTGAATATCGGGCCACACAAGACGGCCGAAATGCTTCGTCCCTTCCGTCTCTTGGCTTCATTCCCCTCTCCAACAAAACAACCTAAGGTTCCCTCTATTATATTCCTAACTCTATGAAGCTAAGTTTCTTTACATATGTCGTTCTTCTGTTGTTGTTGGGATTCTTTTAGTCTTTGTCTGACAGCGGTTATATACTGGCCATACAAAATAAATTTTACAAAAATCTAGACAAATAAAAACAATATAACATCACAAAAAATTATCAAACATATATCAAACACAAGAGAGGGAAAAAAATATAACTTATAAAAATATATCATATTTTTTCCCTGTAACATAAGTATTTAAGGAACACGCTGCAACATATAAAACATAATATTATGTCACTTTATTATATGTAGTTCAAATAATGGTAATATAAAAGTTTTTGTACAACAAATGATATAATATAATATTAAAAAATATATATATATACTGAAACTAGCACAAAGAAGACAAATATAAGTTATTCCAGGTGTGTAAATATGAAATCGGAATTTGTGCATAGACGGCGTTAGCTGTCACTGTGGTTACTGTAAAACTACGTCCTTGGCGCCACTTGCTTGTTTTGACTGCTGATAACGATTTTCAACTCACAAACAGACAAGTTTCATGTCATAGCGTAGTGTTTAATAGCGTTGAACATGGCGCAATTTGTACCGACAAACTACGATGTGCGGACAGCATTGATTTTTTGTTACCGTTTGAAGAAAACTGCTGCAGAATCGCATCGCATGCTTGTCGAAGCTTACGGTGATTATACTCTTGGTAAGTCACAGTGCTATGCGTGGTTTACAAAATTAAAAGTGGCGATTTTGACGTGGGAAAGGAAGAACGTGGAAGACCACCGAAAAGTTTGCAGACAGCGAATTGCAAGCTTTGTTGGATGAGGATGACGCTCAAACGCAACAATAACTCACAGATTAATTAAATGTGACACGAGAAGCAGTTTCCATACGTTTAAAGCCATGGGCAAGATTCAGAAGGTGGGAAAATGGGTTCCACATGCATTGACTGAACGACAGCAGGAAAACGAACAAAAAAAACATTTGCGAAATTCTTTCTGCTCGCCAGGTACAAAAGGAAATCATTTCTCCATCGAATTGTGACTGGTGACGAAAAGTGGATCTATTTCGAGAATCCTAAGCGTAAAAGATCATGGGTAACTCCAGGAGAACCGGCGACATCGACTGCAAGACCAAATCGCTATGGACGGAAGACAATGCTTTGTGTTTGGTGGGATCAGAAGGAAATGATCTATTATGAACTGCTGAAACCTGGCGAAACCGTTAATACCCAACGTTACCGACAACAAATGATCGATTTGCATCAAGCTTTGCGTGAAAAACGACCAGAATATGACTAAAGACAACATAAAGTGATTGTGCTTCACGATAATGCACCCTCCCACACAGCAAAACCGGTCAAGGAAACGATTGCGACGTTTGGCTGGGAAATCCTTCCACATGCGGCTTACTCACCAGACTTGGCGCCTTCCGATTTTCACTTATTTGCATCCATAGGACACGCACTTGCTGACCAGCGCTTCACATCTTACGAAAATGTACGAAAATGGCTTGATGACTGGTTTGCAGCACAAGAGGCACAGTCTTTTTGGTCTGGCATCCACACATTGCCGGAACGATGGCAGAAATGTATCACTAGCGATGGCCAATACTTCAAATAAAATAGTTCTTAGCATTGTCATCCAATCATTGTGTCTTTTCTGTACATAAATTCCGGTTTCGTATTTACGCACCTGGTATATTATATGTAACTATTGTGTCAAATGTATCCTGAACTATTATCAAAAAGAAAGACAGTAACAATTGAGAAGAAAAATAATCTTCACACAACAACAGCGATAGAATTGTATCACTATATACAAATTGTATACATTAAGATGCTATATGTTTAAAAATAGAAAACAGGAAGATATAACGATTTTACTATGGCTTATTCAGCTAATTTCGTGAATACTCTAATAACAAACAAGGTTACATACTGGGATTTCGGCTTTGGGATTTTATGGTCAGACATATTGACGACTGCTTGAAGTTAGTCATATGTTTGTTAGCTAAGAATCGAGTACAGTATCGATGCGTATGGATTTTTCAGTTCCTGATATTGCTAACAAGAATTTGCATTGACGAAGAATTGCTAACAAGAATTTGCATTGACGAAGAATTGCTAACAAGAATTTGTTTTGGGGACCAGCATGTGCTCTGTCTTGTGGTCTGAGTCTGTCAACAAAATAATAGCTTGCGTGCTTGTACCCAACCTAACCTATCTCCTTGTCAGTTCTTTACTAATTCTAGGAACTATTATAGTTAATTGTGTACCAGTCATTTTACCTGTAGCAAAGAGAGACTTTGTATTGAAATCAAATTTGAAATTTGAAATCAACAGGTTCGATTTACTTAACCGTTTTTAACTATGTGCCGCTACACTTTGGCAGCATTTTCTATTACATTTATAATAAATAATAATAATAACCACGGGCGTTACAGACCGAAAAATCCTGAGCCTGCCCCAACGCCATCTGTCATATGCGACTCCCCAGTTTGCCTCACGATGCTGGGTGGACGCCGAAAAGTGGGACTCCAGCCGGGAATTGAACCCGGGACCACGCAAACATGAGTCCAACGCTCTAGAGATTAACTATGAAGCCTCTTTCTATTACATTCACTTCTGTGAAATTGCATATCACACGCTGAAATCTTCACTCTTTTCTTCCTTCAGTGTCATTTCTGATACTAAATGACTTTTCTTGCTACATTTTCTTTATGGTACTTGATGTTTCTTACTAAACGCACTTTAACATCCTCTCATTGTCTTCAAACCTGGAGCGCCTGAACCAGTCTCTACTGGTACGGTACTCGAAATCAGATTATTTATCTTGAAATCGTAGCTATTGGCGACGATGAATCAAAACGCAGACAAAATTTAAAAGAATCTCCAAACGTTTTGGTGAATATATGTTTAGTGTACAGCAAATTAATCACTCCTTATCGAATAGCGAATAACTTCATTCTTTCCCAGAATAACACAGGGCAATTAGATCTAGTGTGAAATCTACCATTGTGCGAATGAACCTCATCAATTTTCAGCCACTTTTAGATCATCAGTTCCCGAAGTTTGGAACTTTCTGTCAGCGTTTCATCTGTGTGTGTCAATCTAGGAGATTTCGCATCGGCTACCAATCTGGAGGCTTTGCTGACCAGTCTAGGTGCAAGAATAATTTCCAATGCTCGTCGAGCCAAGAGAACACTTTCTTAGCTTATGTATAGGGATGGGTTCACGATATTTTCGATACGTCGATACCACCGACACTTCCAAAGTATCGGTATCGATCGATACTTCAACTAATGAAGTAGATACTTTTTCGATACTTCGAAATTTTTAGAGAGTAATATCTTTCTCTGAAAACAATCCCATGGTAGAACGTTAGGTTTTAGATTACCTCTGAAAGCTTCTTGAATTTGAATTTTATTTATGGCCTCTAGGCAACTAAGACTCAGGACAGAGTTAAATTATAGGAAAGAAATACACTTACATTTTAATTTTAATTAATGTATGTAAAATTTAATACATTGAAAGAAATTGTGAAAAAAGTATCGAAGGTAAGAAATAAGTATCGGATTTATCTAGAAATTCTGGTGTCGACCCATCCCTAGTTGTTCAGATATAAAATTTTGGAAATGTAGAAGAAGAAATTCATAAAGTCTTAAGAAATATTTAGTACTGCATAAAAGCATTCTTACACGTACTAAAAAATAGAGACAGGAAAGTGTCCACTTTTTCCCCCTCACGCCATCCTATATTTGCTTCTTTCGCACTCAATTTGCGTTATATTGCCAAAAATACGCAGAGTAAACAAAATGCGAATAGTAATTTTGTTTCTCTGAATATAATAATACTGCGACGGGTATTCAAAAGAAAAATACTATGAAGGAAGTTTCCTAGTACTGGGAGAGAAGCCGACTGAAAATAAAAGATGGGTTGGTGAGAAATTTTATTATCCTTTAGACCTTCGACGCCTGGCATGATCTCTGCTGCACCTAAATGAAGCTCCTAGTCCCACGTTTCAGGGAAAGCGGTTGAATTATTTATTCATTGTCAATTTCCCTCCTGTTCCTTGGCTTGCGGACCCTGTAAAGGGACACTCTTTCAGTAATTCACTATTCTTCATGGCTATCTACCCGCACAGACACATACAGATACCCACATACCGTCATAATATAGGATGACGCACAATTTGTACTATCGGTCAAATGTGCGTGAAAAAAGAGGAAAGAAATGACGGATACAATGCTGATTTTGTAAGGTTTGAAACTACAAAACAACCGCAGACCCCTCAGTGACCTTTAGAAACACCATATACTTGATTTCTTAATATTTTGCGTGTGTAAGAGAGAGAGAGAAAAGCTGACTTGATTCTGATGGGGCGGGAATACTCGTGTTTCTTAACACAAATCTATAACATCCAGTCATTGAAAAGTATTTTTAGGTGATATTGTTCGTTTTATATTTTGAAATACCCTAAGTGAAAGAAGTATTACTTCAACAGTTCCAAATTTTAAAAAGACGACTTTCACTCTTCTGTAAAACAAAGTGATAAAGATTTGCATATTTAAGATCAAAATATACAAAATTGTTGTAAATATTTAAGATAGAAGAAGATAATACAGCAGAACAGTTAAACGATAGAAAACATTATATTTATATGTTACGTTTGATTACATATGTATCATTTACATTGCCCCACGTAGCACAGGATATCTATCCCAGGGATAACCTATTTAGATCCACGATATGAGTACAATGTCCCAGAATATTTTGGATCAAATAAGGATACACTAGGATATACTTTTAGAATATTAAAGGGATATTCTAGGTTGGAGTTTCAGGAATATTCTGAGAATATCTGCAAAGAATAATTGTTCTCGACATATTCGTAAATATACTTGGGATATCCCCAGGAATATCCTTAGGATATGAGCTCATTCTGGACATTCAGATATTCGTAGAATATTCTACGCATATACTAAGTATATCTTAGAATATCCTTGGGATATTCCCATATCCCCACTAGGATAATCTTAGCATATTAGAAGAATGTATCTGCGCTGTGTGGGGTAGACCAATGTTGAAGAAAGTACTAAGTACTGAAGGTCAGAAATAACTACCGGTATCGAGAAATTCTGGTATCGATCCATCTCTAATTTATATAATACTTTTAATTACATATGTATCATTTGCATGTGTAGAAGAGTATTCAAGAAAGTACCAAGTAACGAAGGGCAGAAATAAGTACCAGTATCGAGTATTGAGGAATTCTGGTATCGACTCATATCTATATTACTTTTAATTAGACAGAAGGGAAAATGTGTATGGAAGGTGTTTTTTTTTTTAACGCACTTTAAAGGCCAACTTTCCAATTTACTTCCATGTGTTTCATATTTTCAAAACCACTAAAGCTTGGTGATTTTTGAGCTTTTGGTTAACCTTTCTGAGCGGTTAGCTATCATTGTATAGTACTTGCTACGAGTGCAAACTCATTTTTTCAAGTTCACCTTCCCCTTCTTTCCCTGTATACTTCATATACATCATTTGCTTTGTAGAACAGTATCGAAGAAAATATCGAGTTCCGAAGGTCAGAAATAAGTACTGGTATCGAATATCAAGAAATTCTGGTATCGATCTACTTTAATTTATATATTATTTCTAATTACATAAATGTATCATTTGTATCGTAGAATAATGTTGAAGAAAATAGCGATTACCGAAGGTCAGAAATAAGTACCAGTAGCGAGAAATTTTGGTATCGGCCCATCTCTAATTTATATTTTACTTTTAATTATATATACATAATTTGCATTGTAATGTTGTAGAAAGGATCGAGTATCGAGTATCGGAGGTAAGAAATAAGCATCGGGTATCGAGTATCACGAAATTCTCGTATCGATCCACCCCTACTTATATATTTTACACCTGTGGTCTTCCAACACACGGGTTAGCATATTGACTTGATTCCTAAGGTGATACATAAAAGGTAGAAAAATACAAAAACATTCTGGTTCAAGAGAGTAGGAAACAGAGCCAAAGGGATAACTCCTGGCAAGTAAATCCCACCACCTCCCACATAAAAAAAAAACTCCTCCTGTTGCTGGAAGTGTACACTCAGCACAGTCTAGATGGAAAACTTTATTCGATGGACACTAGAATAATAGATTCGCATCATGAACAATTTCCCTTCGAATAATAATTTGTTCAGAAATCTGCTGTGTGACCGTATATCGACTGATTTGACATCCAGGTAACATTAAAAACTAATTAATTTTCAGGATGGCGTCAGAAAAAACATATAAACGCACCCGGGACCCCCGATACAAAAGTCAGATTAATAACTTAAGACGGCAAATCAAAAGAAAAATAATTACTTACAAAAGAAACAAATGGGAAGAAAAAAGTCAGTAAATTAAGCATCACTGACGATTCGGTTTGGAAGGTTATCAAGAATCTAACTAAACCATACACCCCAACTCCCTCCTTGCACGGGGAAAATGGACTTGTCTACTTAAACGTGGACAAAGCAAACGTTCTGACAGATACACTAGAGAAAATTTTCCAACCAAACACTTCTCCATCAAATCCAGGTCATGACAGGAACGTTAAAAGAACAATCAAAACTTTTTTTCAATACTGAACACAGCTCAAACTTCAAAAAGGTTAAGAAAAAAAATCCTCACCATTATCAGGAAATTAAAACCATTCAAAGCCAGTAGCCCCGACAACATACAGAATATCTTGCTCAAGCATCTTCCTAACGAAGTCTTAGTGTTCCTCACAAAAAATAATCAACACTGTCCTAAAATTTGCATATTTCGCACAATACTGGAAAACAGCAAACGTAGTCTGCTTATCCAAACCAGGCAATGAACCTAAGTTTCCACAAAATTACAGGCCAATTAGCCTATTAAATACAATGGCTAAAGTCACACAATCAATAATTCTCAAATAGGTTAACAGGCACTTAAAATCAAACAACATACTTATCAATGAACAGTTTGGCTTCAGAAGGAGGTACACCACTACTCATCAACTCGTTCGGTTAGTAGAAAACATCACTGACAAGTATAAGAAAAACCAATGCACCAGCTGTATCTTTCTTGACGTGAAGAAGGCATTCGACCACGTTTGCATTACCAGCCTTCTCTATAAACTAATCGCAAACAAACTACTTAACCACCTCATACATTTGCTACAATCGTATCTCACAAAATGAAAATTCTACGTATCAGTAGAAGGACAAAATTCAACAATTACACACACTGAGGCAGGAGTACCCTAAGGCTCACTACTTGGTCCCACATTTTTCACTTTATACGTTAACGATATCCCAAAAACGGATAAAACAGACATAGCGCTCTTTGCTGATGACACTTATCTGTATGCAAACAACTGGCAACCGGACCAGGCAACAAAACATTTGCAACACCATCTAGATGTACTGGAACTTTGGTTTTCGAAATGGAAAATCAAAGTCAACGTGAACAAAAGCTAAGCAGTTCTGCTTTACACGCAGAAAAATGAAACCTACCCACCCTTCAAAACTGTTCAATAATGATATACACTGAAATAATCATGCGAGATACCTTGAGGTACAACTGAACTCAAAACTCACCTTCGCAAGACATATACAAAAACAACTTGGTAAAGCTACAGGAAGACTAAAAGAGCTCAAAAGCTTATTAAATAGCGATCACTTAAACCTAATCACAAAAGCAACACTATACAAAATGCTCATACAACCAATACTATTATATGCAGCACCAACATGGGGATACGCTGCACAAGTACATATAAAGAAACTACAAACATTCCAAAACAAAGTAATTAAATTAATCACAAAATGCCCTAGGTACACAAGGCTCATTCCGCTACAGGGCAGCCTCAACATCCAACCAATGCGTCAGAGTATCACAGACACAACTCAGAAATTCTACTCCACAAAAGATCATTCACAAAACACCCTGATCTCTCAACTAGGAACATCCAACACAGGCTATCATATGAAACACAAAAGACCATTCAATTTAATAACCCTAATCCACTCAAATAAAATCTACGAACCGAATCACAACCACCGTCTCCGTGGGTAGGAATATGTAATATATGTAAAGGTACGTGTATGTATGCAAGTATATATATATATATATATATATATATATATATATGGATATATATGTATATGTATTATAAAAAGAGAGACATCGTGGAGACAACTAACAGTTGATTGATTACCCATCACATGCAAAGTAACAACATACTTGTCAGTTATTACTAATACAGTTTTCATAGTTCTCTTTCAGACACCCCAGCAGGACCTACGTCTGTTTAACTAATTATTCTTAGCAGGTTTCGTTCCAGCAATACGTCGGTGCTGAGCAGCTTCTTCAGGCTCGCATACGCGCGCTATGCGCTGTATGCATGTGTGAGCGATCGACTTGCATGTACAAACATCATTTGCTAAATTGAATGCTCAACAGATAGATTCATTACAGACTTTACCTGGGTTTTCCCCCCCTTCAAGCATACGTGGTTCACCAGGCAAATGAGTAGTTAGAACCAAGACACAGAATATACAGTAATGCATATTATAGTTTTCCCCTGCTTTTCAAGGAAACCCTTCTCGCACTGTCCTGTCTTCTTGTTTCATATTGTTTCTTTTCTTATACACCAATCGATACGCGGAAAATGTCTTCGTCAAGATAGAAACATACATCCATACATACATCCTAACCTGCAAGTTCTGTGATGCCTTTTAAGTGGGGGAAACAAGTTGTGCTCTTAACCTTCGAATTAATAACCATCGAATTTTACACTTCTGTACTATCAACAAACCGGATGCCCCAGTTTCTTTGCACACCGGGTCCCATAATACCAATTTTGATCTAGCTTTCTTGGTTGCAATAATCCACATTTTACCCCCTACGACCAGCACCTCAACACGCCGTCTGTGGGAGAATGCCTTTATTCACGGTTTGAGCGCGAAAATAAAACCTGGCCTTAACCTTCAATAACTCTAAGCTCCCCTTTTCCTCTGCATTTACACATTTCGACCCACGATCCCACCTTGTACTTACACGCTATACAGTTATTATTATTTCAAGTTCCGGATACCTACGCGCTACAGCAGTCAGTTTTTCTCCAGTTTTGATGTTTTGTCCGCTACGTGTCGCCACTGTCTCTTCAAACTTGTACTTTGTGAACACGTGAACTTCGCTCTCTTCCTCTCTACTTGAAAAAGTGTGAATACACGAAATATAGTGACTTTTTTTGTGTATATATGTGTGATCTAATGCGAAAGTAAGCTGTAAGTATTATTCTTTTTTCTCCTTCATTTGTCTTAAATTTACCTTATATATGTATATATATAAAGACTTAGATCTTCTTTAAGTGAGAACTTACTATCTCCTTTATTGTTGATGAGCCCAGAGAGACTTGTTTATGAATTTGGATCAAAATAAAGTCATCGATAAAATTGCGCTGACAAACGAAGTGTTGAAACGAAAGTTAATGTGTTGACATGTTCGTGACACTTTGTGTCTGCGTCATCTTCAATTTTACAATTGTGTGTTTTATGATATTGTAAATCATTTATTTGTAGTAGTAATCAGTAATTTATTTGTGTGTATTAATAAGTATAAATAAAAAATAGACTTCACTTTGCTAGTTATACCAATATTTTCGTCTTGTTACAGTTATGTGGTCAGATAAACGTAATGCACGGTAAATATTAGTCATTAGTTCCCAGAATGTAAAATAAATTGCATACAATTATACAGGTTTCACCTAATTTTACCACTGTACTCTATGACGACGTGATGACGTTATGCAACACATTTCTCTTTATTTCACTCATACTTTTATAACATCACACGGTACAGTGCTGAACTGACTTACACCGAAACTTGTACTATGATTTATATCTACCGTACCCGAATGCTTAAATGTTTCACACCTTGCCATTTATCGTTATATAAATAGATTTAAAATAATTCATAAACATTTAATCATCATTGTCGTAATTAGCGAAGATATGCTCTGAAAAGTTTTTCGAGCGGGGGACAGGGGGGCGACAACTAACTGTAGCCGAGGGCCCATGATGGCGCCAGACCGGCACTGCTTTGACAATCTGAAAATCTTCATGGGAAAGTGTGTCCTGGTTTGGAGTTGAACTAGAATGTTCGCGCGGGTTCGTTCTCTTTTTTTTTTTCAGAAGCCAAATCTGATCCATGCGAAGACAGCAAAAAGGCATAGGTGGAAGGTAGCTCGAAAATTGGTATATATATAAAAATCAAAAAGAAAATCTTACATGCTAGGAGGGCTCACTTCATCCAAATGCAATAACCAGTGGACAATCTTTTCACATGACTAATGTAATCAGCGTTTACATTCTGAAATTTAAAAAAAAAATCGTTCTTAACTGTGCACTATGGATAATCCTTGCAGTATCCATAATCTATCCACTATGGATAATCCTTGATATTGCATTATAAATTCTCTTGGTAACATTGTTATTCGCAGTCAAAGATTTATAGCAACACTAAGTTCAATAGTTCACAATCGCAAAAAAGAACTAGCTTGAAAAGTAATTAGCTTGTACAAAAGCTCTCTACTAAATAGTTGAATACTTGTTTTGAATTTTAAGTTGTGCTTGATCACTGGCACTTTTCCACTCACGTGTTTCTTTTGAACCACTGAACCACAGAACGAACAATATGTACGTTCTATAACACTCCTCCAGGTGATGTTATTGAACACGTATAACAAGATATCGCTACAGACGACATTTGTTGGTGGCAAATAGTACTTTCTATCAAGGACTGACTATTTTCCTCCTACCCACGGTGCTTACATACATAATCACAAATCAAATACAATTAAATTTAGTTCCTTGAATAGGTTTGAACTCAAATAAAGAACAACAGTTTTGACAGTCTTGCTAGGTATTGTTTATTCAGTAACAATTTAAAATGTGGCAACCCTGCCACTACAATATTATTATTATTATTTTTTTAATTATATCTTTCTCATTCAATTTGCTCTACAGCAAAAGGAAGAAAAATAATGTTTTTAAAACAAAACATTTTTAATATGTCATACATACATACAAACATACGTACGTACATTCATACATACAAAGTATACATATTTATATATCACTTATGAAGAATATAATAATTATTGTTATTTACAAAGTGCATTGTTTGTGTGAGTATATATAATAAATTTACAAATTTCTATTTTTGGTTTGGAGACTAAATACAGAACATGTCATTGTTGTTGCCTGAACAATTAGTATCACATTTTTTTTTAAAGATACACATATATATCTATAAATACAAAAAGAAAAGGAAGAGCATCTCGTGCTCAAAACTACTTAACCTGTTTATTGATAGTGTGGGAAAAAATCTGTCTTATATCGGTCCTAATATACAAAATACATTATATACATATGTGCAAATATATTTCTATTTATATATATATATATCTATATTTTGTTCAAGTAAATAAAGGAATGTCTGAGGAGCTAAAGATACTTGTTGTATACTTGTATTTGTGGAGTGTGTCTGCTGAGGTTTAAGGAATACGTGAAATTACAGCAAGGAGAGAGAAAAAAAAAATAAGGCTATCACTAAATGCTCAAATTTATACTTTGAGCATTCTAGATATGATTAAGTTTCTAGTTAGATCTTTCAAAGTCTTATTATTTTGCTTAGTATCTCGTTCTTATCGAGGTACATATGTGAAGAATATATTACGTGAATGTAAGTATAAAGTGTTGACAGGCATTCAATCAGTCAGTCAGTCATTTAAAATTTTCTAATTATTCTGTTTTATATTTTATAATCTCTTATTGCTCCTACAGTAGACAGCACACAACAAAACTAGTTATCAAGAGAGAGAGATGATTTACCGTAACACTTTGTTGAGAGTACATTCTCAGCAATAAACAGTTTAGTGGCCACAAAATACAACAAACCAAACTTTTACAATTATGTACAAAACTAACTTGACCAGCCAATTCCTTGGAATTTAAACAGATAGGTGATTTTGCACCACTGTACAATCATTTCAAAGTATTAGAGGACATTTTATATACACACGAAGGACATGTGTATCTAAAACAAAACTCACCTTGGAATTCTACCCTCAGCAAGTTTCGATACTTCAATACTCAAAGCTTTTCGCTCTCTAACCTACGAACTTCTTCAGGAGCACAGATATATATTAAAAACATGTGTATTAATTATGTAATCTCCGTGTTTATGTATATTTTCTTACACTTACACATAATCACATGTACTACGCCTGTTTTTTTTTTTTTTTTAATCTTTGTGCGCACGAAACGCTTCCATTATGATACCGGTAACCTTTATGAAAAGATGTGAAGCTGCACGATAAAACTAACGTAACAAGTAGACACCAAGTGTTCACCGGAGGAAAACCAATGTTAAGATGTAGGGTGAGGAGAGTAATTTTATTCCAATAAAATGTTCTGTTTTTTATTTCCTACAAGGAAATATTTCCTCTCAATGATTGTTGATCTCGTCTCCCTTATGGTTTAGTGAGTATTCCACTAGGTTGTAAATAGTGAACACGATATCAGCGTAGAAAGTAGAACAACAATAAGGAATACTCTGTACTACTTTAACTGGGTTTGCCAAATTATCTGACTTGGCTGCTCTGTTCTGTGCTTTGCTGAAAGCTGCTGCTGGGCTTGTGCTCTGTGCGATATTACAATCACAAATATCATATGAATATTGGTTATCGCTGTACAAGTGATTAGTCATGTCGCAGCTATGTCTCAGAAAACTATAAACAAAAACAAGCGGCGTTTTTTTTTTCCAAAAGACATTCAAACAGCAGCTTGCTTAGACGACCGCGCCAACCTCATAGTATTACACAAAGAAAACATACAACGTATTCTCGACATCAGACCTGCCTAGAAAATATATTGTGCAATGTCCTCAAGCCAGGGTGTATTAGTACAAAACAGGTACTTAACTATACACGCTATATCCTATGGTGTTCGTTTGATCAAATTTTCGTTGGCTCTGAGCCATCATCATCACAAATACTGATTAGGAACAAGGTAAGTTGGTAAAATTACATGGGTAGATAAAATAACGTGAGTTATTTGACTATGTTGGACACACAATTCCCAATATGTCCGCCATATTGTTACTCCCAGGATGATGAACCATCATCTTTAAGTTGTATTGGTTGTGATAACTACGAGTTTCATATCCCATGCACATATTCTACTTGTAATCTTTATCAGGATTCATCAATGTATGAAGAAAACAACAATCAATCAAATATGGCGACATGTGGTAGTACTTTGATAATCTTTTAGGAAAAAGTTTCTTTCCCATCTCCGTTTTATGTTTCCTTCATTTTTTTTTCTTTGTACTACATAGATTCGGGATGAGCGTAAGCAATAGTGCTGTTACCACCCATGTAACTATTTTTATTTTATTCTACTCAGGTAATTTGTCCTGGCATTTCGAATGGAAGCAACCAAGTTGGATTTACTTTGTTAATGGAAGTTTATTTTGTGAACACCAGCGAAGACTAATGGTCC
Organism: Lepisma saccharinum; assembly: GCA_022664845.1. Lineage (NCBI taxonomy): Eukaryota > Metazoa > Arthropoda > Insecta > Zygentoma > Lepismatidae > Lepisma > Lepisma saccharinum. The sequence goes on from JAGDQP010002867.1 coordinate 35,520, forward strand.
TCTACAAATTCCATAGATACCGTATCAAGCAATGAAATATTTGATATCATCATGACAGATCTACTTAAAACAAACGGGAATGGAGACAGAATTAGATGCAAAAGAAACGCTAGGATGTATACAACTTGGACAAACCAAAAAGGGAGTCATAACAAAAGGTATTAGTGAAAAAATTGCGAATGTTCCCATGCATAAACGGAAGTTTGGCTTATGCCACACCACTACATACATGACTAAAAATTAGGTGTCACGTTTTCTGCTTTCCTTTTGTTTCTATTTTCTGGTTTCTTGTGTTTATACTCTGTAGAAATCTGAAGTGAGCAGACGAAACGTTAGTGGATTAAAGTCAAGCTAGTTCAACAGGGAGTTACAAGTACACAGGTAAGTAACATCAGATGTATATTTAATACTCTGAGGTCATGGTTAAATCATACCTTGTTTGATCCTTTATCGAAAGAGTGGACGGGACATATATTTCAGAAGACATTAAGAGCTATCCCCAAGGTGCCCGCACGGAGATTTCTCTCTTCTTTTTTGGTATACTCGAAGATTAGCAAACAGATTTAAAACAAAAATCCCCGAAAAAATATAGGTTCTTACTAATATCTATTTCTCCCAACTAGCCCGTCAGAAATAGGAAGAAATTTTGTACTTGAAGACAGTGTGAGCACTAGGGTGGCCATTAATGAAGAGGATGTGAGACTGTTATTTTTCTAGATTAACCACATCCTTCGTTATGATTATTAAACGATAAATAGGTTGAAGTAACAAATACGTATAAAAAATTTTTAAAAAGTAATTAGAAACGTAATTAACCAATCATAGTAATGATTACGTCAAGTTTCTAAACACGACCATCAGCAACATTGGTTTACTATGGTTATTTAACGCTGGTAATAAAATTCTACAGGTTTTGACTTGAATGTAAAGGATGAACAAACAGCCGTCTTAGCTAGAACATTCAAACTGTCAGGCGACGAGTTGGAAGCAGAAGTAAGTCTTCTGAATGGAAAATCTTCTGCACCTAAGGGAAGTTCTTCTGTTATGCTACAGGATTGGTTTGAGTGGTTGGAGAAAGAAGATATTTGCTGCATTCTACTCTGTACTACAGCTCTTTTCTTCTATACCTGTCACAAGCTGCACGTGTGAGAGAGCTTTCTCCAAGCTTACCCAAGTTAAAACTAAATTTAGAGCAACTCAGGAGCAGGATAGATTGGAAGCCCTGCTCTTGCTGTTTGTGGAACAGGGAAAAGCTTCGTCTATTGATGTAAATGAAGTTATTGATGACTTGACGAACATTGTACCTTTTAACAGACGTCTCTTGTTATAGATGACGTGTATATTGATGTATTTGTCTGTAACATTTATGAACATATTGTGTGTGTGTGTGTGTGTGTGTGTAATTTCTATGCAATTTGATTTTTTCCTACTGCACAGGGGATAGCTTTTTACCTATATTCAGAAATTTTCAACACTGTAATTTAGTGAATTTATATTCCTTTACAAACATCAGTGCAGTTAAAGAGCCAACTGATTGTATTGTAAAATATGCTATTAAAAAGATATAAGATCTCATTTTTTTCTTTGTACACACCTAAACATAAAGTTCTAGCAACGCCTATCATAATACCACATTTAAACACGTAAATATACATAGCGTTTCTCTTATACTGTATATAGTGTACAGTATTGCATACTTTTTCACAAGATATTCTTCCATATCGCCACTATTGTTCGGCTCTGTATCTGTCAAGAAACACTTTCCCTGGCCTATCCGAGAGAATGTTGCCAGTCTCAAGAAGCGAGAACTCCAAGGGACTTTTCACGAGGCTTTACACTATGGCTATCCAAATTCCAATACTATACGTGATTTTGCTTCGTAATGAATATTATGAATACCGATTATTTCCCAAGGAATGTTATATATTAATAATTGATCAGGCTCAAAGGTGAGACGTTTTGTGTCCTATTTAATCTTAAATCGGGACATCTAGCAAGTGATAGCAATGTGAAAGAACAATAAAAATACAGACAGTTATTAACTTATTATGTGTTAATATAACTGGAGAAAAAATCATGTTAGTTTCCATTCGAGTTAAAGCAAAAGATCGTAAATAGATCATAAACCAAGTTAAACGTCTTTATTTTCATTTAAAAGTAGTTTCCTTACATGGTAATATCAACTTAGTATTCTATTTACCTTCTTTCATTCCCCCAAAGGAAAATTGACTAGATATATGGACCTCTACGCTTGTCGTTACCTATTCACATTGTATTTGAGCCACTACTCACAGATCTTAACAGTTTTCAGTTATCTTCTCTTTAAACTAGCGTTTTCTCGTTTTATTGTGTGCTATACTACCATGCTTACTCAGTCAGACTTTACAACGAAAGAATGATGTTAACTAATATCAGATTGGTGCTCATATCACTGGTCCAACCCTGGATAGTTCGGCGGTAGCGTTACCCTCAATTCCTTTGATACGCTCTCGTATACTTTCAACATGGTATTCCTGGTAGTTTCAATCAATTGTGGCATGTCTTCATACGTCAGTCCCTCAGTTGAAATTGGAGGCAAAGTTGTGACAATTACCTTACCTGAAAGTACAAGGGATTATTTTTCTTTTAAATCATTACAATCAAACACAACTGGAAGCAAGAATGTACAAATGCAATAACTTTAATTTTCCTTGTAACGTTAGATCATACAAAATAAAGGTTCTTCGGTTGATATGGGACGGCCACTCAACCTGGTTTAGGTAAAGGTAATTTCAGATATTTAATCTGAAATTCATGGATTATTATATCTAATTATTATTTTAAAGATTAAAATGTTAATTTATGTTATAAACAATCAAATAATAAATACTTATGAAAGAGCAATCGAGTTTCGGGTTGCATATATATTTTAGAAGTTTCGTAAGTAGCTCAACAGATGTCACTACTACTATACGTGTGTTTTCAAAGGTAAAACGTTGTTTATATATATATGGTTGACAATAATTTTGTATTATAATAACAGCATAAGAATATAAAATGGCTAAATGAGGTGTTTTTATGTATTTGAGTATTGATGTAAAGTAATTATTTCCTGTATAAATAAATATGTTGCAATTGAATAATTTACCAAGGAGTTTAAGAAGCCATGTTGGGTTTCTTGATTCAGAGAGAGATACCTTGTGTAAAGACAATTCTCTTTACTAAATCATTTTAAATAGCTATTTGCTTTTTTTGTTCGTCTTCAGCTCGGAGAATTATTGGCAGAACTTCTGGTAGCTGAAAAGCTCCGAAGCTTCTGTTAATAATTTGCTCTAGGACCTGTACGTCAAACTGGTGTAGCCCACACTACGGCATAGAGTTAGTTTCCATTGTTTAAGCAAAGCCCAAGTATCGGACCCAAACTGACGCCCTGAGATATTTAATTATATATTTAAGATGTGGAGGTTCTTCCAATAAACAAACAGTTTATTAATTCAGCCGCACATCGATTACAAATTGTGACGGTAATTATATTCAGTGGGAAGAAGGAAGGCCTTTTACACGGTATCATATGAAACTTTCCGACGTTTCGAGACCAAAGACCGACCTCATCTTCAGGAGTTGTGGTGTGAAGGAATCAAAACAGAATTGATATGTGTTGTAACGATCTCTTCTAAATGAACGGAAACGAATATGATACTCGTTGCTAGGTTATTGACATTCAGCTAGAGTTCAAATTTACATTTTTGATGTTATGCTCCATTATTGTCCTTACTTCAAGGTATTTCTTTTGTTGTATTTCTTCAATTAAATAAACATTATCACCATTACGTTCATTGAATTAACTGTGATCACCCTCAACGGTAGAAACTTGTTACTTATGAGGAGACATCTTTCGCCATCTGCCTAATGACATCATCAGCACCAACATTTCTTTTTATGTAAGTGTATGCAATTAAAGAAGGAAATACAGTGTGAAAAAGATTAGAAATTAAGTTGAGAAAAAAAAACATCTTCACATAAAAATTGTTGATGGTGTTGATGAAACCATCAAGCAGATGGCGAAAAACGTCTTCACATAAGTAACGGTATTCTACTATTGAAGACAATTACAATTAATTCAAGGTACGTGACAGTGATAATAAATTCGACCTCCGCGCCCTAGCATGTCTCTTTTTAAACAAATATTGCTAACTTAAGCAAGATGTTAACAAGACTAAAAACTCAAGTATTTGAGCAGTGGCGGCTTAAGGGTCTAGAGACTGCCTGGAGTAGCAAAAGGTGCAGGTAAATGATTGATTTACATGAAATTAATGTTACGAAATAAATCGAAAAGTATATACGAGGAGATATCCAGAATATTTCACACTGATCTATGAAACTAAAATCTAACCATAACTTCTATCGGCAGCCACCACGCTCGAAACAGTTCCTTTGAGGTGTTACACTGGTTCTAATGTTGGCTAACGTTCTAACGTTCTAACAATAGTTGGAACGGTCTCTCCATGCCCGTGAGACGAAAGTCGAGCGCTGCCTACGATTTCTTCTACATGTCCTCAATGATAACTAAAGAAAAAAAGAAAAAAAACTTCCAGCTTGAGCTTCATTACTGGGGATCGACCGAATGAGATTAAGAAGTAACAACCATGTTGTTCTTTTTGGCAAAAATGCTGAACACCACATATTGAGCGCACTGTGAGTCAGTGTGTTGCACTAACAAGGCATTCAGTTGTTATCTTTCCAAATGTTGGGAAGCCGTACCCTCACATCTTTACGAGATCGGGGATAGGAGTGCGGAATCAATCGCCTATTTTTATTATTTCTGCAGAGGTTTCTGGAATTCTGGGCTTTACATGTAAGCCTGCTTACATAATAATAATAATATGAACTTGCTCCAACTATGTGATTCTTCTTCATTCTGTATTGCACATTAATAGTCCAGTTTCAGCTAGTATCGTGTGGTTTCCATACTCAATTAACCTGTTGAAAACTTCATGGACATACAAATATGATCGAGAAAGGTAAGTGAGCCCCCTATTTGGATCATTCCATATTTAAACTCGAGAGGAAACTTCTTTGACCTATATATATATCAATCCAAAATGAAACTGAGCAAGCCTCTGTAAAATTATAAACATTCGAACTGAATTTAGATCGCAAAGGGGCGGGAGAAGGAGAGTTGGTCCAGGTGCATTCCTTTCCCTTAACCGTCCCTGTATTCGAAATGATTTGAGACAAACATGCTGAAGTACATAATATGTACTTAACCTTTCATTTCGGTGCTAAAATAACAACAATAATAATAATATAGAAAAACGTTACATCCCATTCTGTAATCAAGTGGATTTAAAATAGCAGTTCTATATGTCTGATGTGTTATTACTGTACAGATTGGTTATTATTACCTTTTATAGCTTTAGTGTTAGTTTAATATATTTAAATAAATCATTTAAATGTTCGTAATTACATTTGCATGAAGCTGAAGAAATTGTTAACAAGGACAGAACAAAACAGATGAGGGATTAAAACAAATATCAAAAATAATAAAGAACTCATTTAAATATATCAACGAACAGGGGCGGACTGGCCTGGCCGGGAATCTGGGAATTCCTTTTCACTTGGAAGGATAATGTTACCTAATAAAGAAGACCACTTAATCCTCTTTTGCTATTATTGGTAGCGTTAGGGTATTCCCGGTCGGCTGGTCTTCATTATCAACTTTGATACACAAGGCTTGTTATGACCAATATAGAGGCAGTGCTGAAGTCATAATCTCAACAGACCTACTTACAGGTCCTCACAAATCGCAAGAAGGGGCCATATAAGGTTTAATGGTAAGTGCATATTGTTTTAACATATTCATATACTTTTTAAGACACTATGCTTACTTCAGACTTCGTATTTTGAAACCTGATCAGTAACTTAAGGGTCCTTGCAGGTTCTTTTTTGGGGCCCGTTATCATGAAGGGTATTGGAAGGCCCTTGGAAGGCGTTCTTGGGGCCCACGCGCCATACGCCCACTACCACGAGGGCCGTTTGGTTACTAGTGGGTGGGCCCTGTGGTTTGTTTCCCGGATGGGGTCTTTGGTTTGTTTTGCGGGCCTTTGGTTACCAGTCCGCTCCTGTCTACGAATATTGTGTTTTGATTCAATTGGCTGAGCTGCTACGCAACCCTTGAAATTCACTAAAACTCTGAAGTGCCTCGGAAATCAGACTTTCAGGAGATGATTTCTTCTCTGATTCAACAAAGACAACGACAGTAAAGTCTCTGCTATAAACTTATTCAAGAGCAAGTATTTTAACTTTATAAAAACGTGAGTGGATAGGACTTCAGGATTTTAATATATATTAGTTTATATTGAAATTAAAATACTAGTTCAATGTTTATAAGGGACACTATTGAAAAGAGCTCGTCACAACATAGGCCAAAATTAGTTGACATATGAAAAGGTAACTAAGAAATTTTAAGTTTTTCTGGAAAACTAAAATTTTGAATTTTGTGCTATTTCTAGCAGCGAAAAAGAATTTTATTGAGAAATTTCGCAGGCGAATTCTTGGAAAAAAAAAGTTTATATGAAAGGGATCAAATTACGACGCTTTGTCTCCGAGATACACATTCACATTCTGTAACAATGTGTTATATACTTCATATATAATGTTTATAATCAATGTTCAACACTGAATATTCCATAAATCTACATAACGCTATTAAAAATATATAGGAGGTTTGCAACACTGACAACCTGACGACATCAATTTGAACTATATCCTCCGTATTAATATAAATCAACTACAAAACACTAAATTTTTACTTTAACACAGAAATATTCATTTTATTTACCACTGTAACAAATCCATTTCGTGCTCTAAGTTGAAACCCATGTATCCCAAAACGAGGTGTAATTCGATCCCTGTCTATACTTTTTTTGGGGGGAAAGGGGCAGGAATTTATGCACAAAAAAGCATTAAAAACTATAAAATTTTCAACTAAGAAGAGTCATTTTAGAAATGAAAAATAAGAAGAAAGGAAAAATGAACAGATTCATGTGACAATTTGGTTATACTGAAGTCTAACAAATGAAGCGTAGTTTCCCGCAAATTCATAGATATTGGTTAATTAAAGAAGTTTATAAGTTTGAAAAGTAACAAAATCTGAAAAAAAAAAATAACTTCCATACTTGGCATTTAATTCTCGCTAATACCAAACCATACACTGATATGACGATTGTTAACACTACTAGTTTCGCCAATTCATTCATCAGCTTCATCTGGTATCAAGGAAGGAGAAAAAAAATGCAGGATTTGATGAAGCCATGCGAAGAGTCTGGCGTTATCCTAGCTGTGTTATGGTTGAATAAAAAATGACGGTTCTCTGAGGAAACAAGACCGGTACAATGTTGTCACAATGTGTTGCGAAATGAAATGCAGATCCCTGATACTGAAAGAAATAGATTTGGATGAATAACAAAGTGTATGAATAAGAAGATTAAAATGTAGGAAGATACATATGTTTACTTTAGATATTAAATGTAAGTAAAGAAACTAATGTAGAATATTCAAATAAATAAATTTTAAAAATGTGTTTTTTTTATTGTATGTTATTTATTATGCCAAATAAATATTTATTTACGATTAAAAGATTAAAATTGGGGCCTTGATGCCTCTTTCCTGCTTGGCACCTCCCCCGTCAATTATGAGATCTCCGACACTGCTTTTAAACAATTATTCTTTTCCTTAAGGCATATAATCAGTGATTTATCCGCACCTCGCTCCTAACAGAACTACAATTCGGGATAACCAACCTCCCCTATTTGACCGGCAGTTGCTAGAAAAAAACCTTACCCAGAACGCCAAAAGTTCGAGATATCTTTAAAACGTGTTTTAAAAAGTAAAATTATGATTTACATTTACAAAATATTTAATTCGACTTATTTAAAATGGTGATGACTGAGAATGCATTTTTAAATTCATGTAATCATAATAATGACTG
>JAGDQP010002867.1:43498-99651 GCA_022664845.1 Lepisma saccharinum
ATGACTGAGAATGCATTTTTAAATTCATGTAATCATAATAATGACTGAGAATACATTTTTAAATTCATGTAATTATAATAATGACTGAGGATGCATTTTTAAATTCATGTAATCATAATAATATAATAAGTTTCTGTTAAGTTTTTAAAAATGGGATAACACAAAGAACACTTCCTATATTTATCATTAATACCCAAAAACTCCTTTTTTCACATCATTCAAATTCAAATAATAGTGTAAGGAATAATTCTTACGTAGTGTGAGCATAAGAGTTGTTGTTCCATCTCTTTGGTCCCCAACTACTTTAGTACATTAATCTAGTCTGGTTCAATGTATGGCGCTATTATCAAAAGAAATGTTATGACAGAAGTCTAGTTGCTTCTAGGTAGTAAGGTCATCTATAAATAATTCAGTAATTTAAGAAAATAAATCCATATTTGTTTTGAAAAAAAGAGGCCCGAACGATGGAATGGAGGTGAAATCAACGCCAAGTTCAGAGACACTTTCGGTCACTCGTGGCAAATGAGACTAAGAAACTTGCCAAGTTTCTAAAGTTCACGATACGTAAAGGGAGGCAAAGCTTGATGAGTGCAAAGGGAGGCAGAGATCAGAAAGAACAGAAGTTGAAAATCCCATCGTCTGTATTCTTGCGACACAATATGTCAACGTGCTGGTGAGTCGAAACTCTTTCTTCCATCCCGCAGTGAAACAAATAGGATAAAATTCATTACTTTGAGGTTATAACCAACTAAAATATACACGGGTACTTTCTGATCAAAAATACATGTTAAATAAAATACCTTACTTAAAGAAATTTACAGCAGGTTAAGACTGCAGGCCATCTCATCATGTCTTTAATATGTCTATGGACGAGCGAATAGCGGTGCCGGTCCTGGACCATACTTACGGTACCACTTCGGCATTTCCCTGGTGAGACGGAAGAGAATGACAGTTTAAGAATTTTGGTTTCTGAATTACAAGGTCAACCTGTTTCCATTGTGCTCAATTTTTTGTTAGTCTACTAAGTGTTCCAAAATAAGAATTATTTACAGAAAACATGATACCAAAATCAAGTAAAGATGTCGCGTCTGAGTGGTTGCTTTGTCACAATAGTATGTTACGGAGGCACTTTACATAAACAGGGCTGCTGACAAGAAGAAAAAACACAAGGGGAAAATAAGCGCGCTTTCGTCATTGTAAGACTTGGTCACAAAGGAAAAGGAGTTGGGGGGGGGGGGGGACAGGAGTGATTGGCTAGGCCTATGAAGTTACACTGAAAAGTGTAGCCAGGTCATATGGACGGAAAATTATCTAACAAGAGAACAAAGAACAGTAATCAATGTTGAAAAGGTGTGAGGAAATGGCACAAAGCTAACAACATTTTGGAAGAAAATGAGAGAGGAATCGCAGCTACAATCAGAGAAGTAAACAGGATTGGGGAGGTTAGTCATGGTGTTTACCAAATCGATAGAAAAGGATCTTTAACGTAAGAAACTTACCACTACCAAAAAACTTCCTCTTCGGGTTGAGAAAATAGTAGGGTGAGAAAACGACAGGAACTATAGGAACCTGGCAGGCAATTGCTACCCTAAAGGCTCCCTTCTTGAATGGCAAAAACGGGCGATTCAAATTTCTCGTTCCCTCCGGAAATATCCATAGTTTAACCTAGGAAGAAAAAGAACAATTTTTAAAGCTGCTGAATTTACGCTGGTTATTTATTTTTTTAAAAAAATCGCAATAAGGAAGTTGAGATAAAACTTACCAACTTTGTGCTTAAAAGGGAAATACCAGCCATTTAAATTGTTCTGCCTTCATTTGGCTTCAATCGGCACGGTAGGACTTACCTTAATCTATTTCAAAAGTTGAAAATTGTAGAATAGAATTTAGAAACGAAAGAAGAAAAAGGCAAAGAAAAGATTTTGTCGATTTCAGAGCTATGGTTAAGTAAAACCAGGCTTAGTGCCTGCCGTAAGGAAGGCCACACCACCTGATGAAGTATTATAATCAAGAATTTTCAGTGGCGTTCCATATTTTGATGTGTAGAATCTGGGAATCTTATTTATTAAGTGTTCTGTTTTTGTTCAAGAAGATCGAAGCAGTCACATTCAGTTCAAGTCTAAATAAGAGCCGAAAATAATATTTATACCAATTGTTATACTTCGATTTTACAAAACAGATTTGATATCCACTTTTTAAATAATGTTTAGCAAATAGAAGTTAGCGATTGATTTCAAAAACACAATTTTGAGAACTACCGTATTTATTTAGTGTTTACACTAGTTTTTTTTTCGAAGCAATGTTATACAGAGTGGCCACAATATCAGGGGAAAATGTTTGACAGGTCTAAAAAATGTCGAAAATGAAGAGTTGAGAACATCCTACTGTGCTTCAAACACGCATGAAACTTCTTTTTTTTATTTATTTATTGTCTGTATATTGATTTAAAGAGTTGTCTACTGGCGGTGTTGCCGTACCGTGGTAGAAAAATAAATGGCGGAAACAAGATTGTCCATGGAAAAGTGAGTATAGTGTGTTCGCTCATATTCAGTGACGGAGAATGCATCCGAGATAAGATGTCAAATATCTTAGATGTACGGATATTTAAATAAATTAAGTGGATAAGCATCCCATTCAAAACGTTAGCTGAGTTATTCTTGAGGAATTCAGTTCAATTCCTGTAGTGTTCAGCATAAAGACATACGAAAACTTCAAAAATAAGACTTTTCTCGACATCATTATCTGGAAAATTGATAAGACATTATGTTTTCCTAAATTCACACAAGTCTGCTTGTAGTTTCAGTTGCTTGTATTAAAATTTCTTCACTGTTTTACTGCTCATCAAACATTTGCCCCTTATATCGCAGTCACCCTGTAGAAAAAGTAAAAACACAGAAAGAGTTGTATTACTATTTCTTACATTTTCGGCAAAGCAACAACAATTGATCACAAGTTATAAGTAACAATAGAAAACCACAGTACTTTCAATATTTAATTCAAATGGCAACAAAAGCGAGAAAAAAGGTTTGGTTGGGCGCTAGCAGGATAAAAGAAGTATTTCAAATGTCTATTGCTGAATTCAAAACATATAGAAGACAGCAAAAAGACACAATATGCTGAAACTGTAAGATACATAAAGGAAGAAATGATATAAGGTTTTTCCACACATGTAATAAATGAACATATATAACGAAAAATATTAGACAGAGCCAATGGACTCAGGAGATTAGTACTATCGAGCCCTAGCCACACTTGGAAAAAACTACTCATACCTGCTGGTAAGTTTCTTTTTCTTTAATCTGAGTAATTATTCTTTCAAATTGTTTATATACACTTCAGCAGAGTGTTATTTGTAGCATGGAATGGAGAAGGGAGGGAGGGAAATCCTGGTAATCTACTTACTCGTTTCCTTGAAGGGAGGGAAAACGTGTATTTACGTCCAGTACTCCAATAGGTGCGGGTATGCTTGGGCATTAATTTACCTCTTTCTTGACGTAATATCCTGCACTTATGTGTTATTACCAGGTTGTTCGGAAATAAATGGCCTATATGTACGACCTCCACATTCAACCCTCTCTTCTTCGTATTGCACGGAACCGATGGAACTGTGAGTAATACCCGTTGAAGGTCATAGCAACACCTAACCTTCACGTCATATGAAGTGGAGCTGCAGGTGTCATAGGAAGGATTATAGTACTCTGTGAAACATGCTGGAACACTGACTTGCAAGTAATTTTGTTGCAAGAGTTTAAACTGTGATTTATGGTCCCAGGGAAGTATCGTAATCTGGTAAGGATATATAATGTAGACTCGAATTCGGGAATTCAGTGCGTCGCTGATTTGAAGAAGTTGTAGACTTTTGAATAATAATAATGTTTAAAGTTGTTTTCTAATGATAGTGACTTCAAAATAGTGACATTCTTTCTGCACAAAGGACAATTATTATCAAAAATGTATACCTTGGAAATAGTAATTCTTGTTATCCTCTTCATAACGGTAACAATTCCTTCAGAAAGTTCTTCACTCCTTCCTCCGGAAGGTTTTTCTCAGGAGAACAACGATTTATTGTGTTGAGATTTATTTATTTATTTATTTTGTATGGATACGTGCTTCTGAAAATGTAAATGAAATGTGACAAAGTACAAGTATATTGCAAGAAAAATAGCTTTGTAAGGCGCTTAAATTATACTTCGTCATGTTTCGGAACGTTAACGTCAACTGTTCAACTGTTGCCAGGTCATAAGGCACTGAACAAAACACATATGGAATATTACTAAAAAATTTAAACATGTTGATCAACATGTGTGTGGATTTTATTAGAGTTTCTATGGACAGTTAGCGACAGAAGTTCCTTTTGCGATTAACTCTGGAATGGATGGACCGATTTGAATAGTTACCAGTAAATTAAAAAGAAAATTACTTTCTGTAGCTTTCAGAAAACAGAACATAAATCGGTCCATTCCAAAGTTGTTGGTCGAAATTAACGTGGATTGTGGAGAATATGGAGCACCTCCTATAGATAAACAAGAAAAAAATCGATATTCTCCACAGTCCACGTTAATTTCGACGAACACGTATACAAAATCAATTTATTAATATCCACGCACATGTTGATCAACATGTTTACAAATGTAAGTAATGTTCTATATACGCTTAGTTAAATGTCTGGCAATTTAAACACCTTACATAACTTTTGTTTTTTACAATATACTTGTACTTTGCCACAACATTTTTCAAGTACATGTTTCCATTAAAAAAAATCAACACAATACATCGCCAGTTCGCCAGAAAAAGCCTTCCGGAGGAAGGTGTAAAGAACTATGCGAAGCAATTGCTAAGGGGTATCTACAGACTGGAATAGTGTCGGGCGAGTGCGCCTGCGCAACACTCTCGCGCGTGATACGGCACGCGAACTGTGTAAATAAAGCTTTCAAATCGCTGTTTGCAACCAGCTATCGTAGCTACATGGCTAAGATGTCGACTTATGGAGTAGCAGAGCCAGGTTCGGAGCACGGGCAGGAGGTTGAGATTTTTTTCTTAGTTTATTTCAAAAAGCACCCTTTTTTAATATTTATTATTAATATATTTGTAATCAAGGTTTAGGTTAGCAAATCAGGTCCGGTTCTTTTCCTTTCATTATCAACACACTTTCACTGCAATGTTGATAGATGGCTCTGCAACGGGGTTCAAATATTCCATGCTGTAGACGGACATAATTGCTATATTATAAAGAGGACAAGAAGTAAGATTTCCATTCATTGATTTCAGAATTTTCTCATGATCCTTTTCTTAATATTTTCTTAATAGAGAAAACAAACGAAGCAGTTTGTATACCTTCTTTGTTCTCATCAATTCAGCAGTGTGGTTTAATTGTGCTTGGGCCTTCTTGCTGTTTCCTCTATCAATAAAGACAACACCGGCCAACCACGCTGCAATTCCAAAAGGCCACACATAGAACACCTCTTTCCTTGCTACAGCAGCACACTTGTCCATCACGTGCCAAAAGTCAAACATGCCTGGAAAATAAAATGAAATTGTTGCTTCTGTTTAAGTTTTGACTTTGAACTTGAATTAGCACATTTAAAGCAAACTTCATCAATTACTATATTGTCACATGAATGTCTATTTATTTATTTATACACATGAACATAGTAGATTATTCCTATTATTATTATTATTCTACATTCTACGTCGATATTTCTTCATATCGCCCCCATTAAGATGGCCTATCTGGCCAGCGTTCAAAACCACTATATCTCCTTATACTTAATTTTAGATGCAAGTTCGCATTAGAACGGACCACACCGTACATTATAAATTTACAGTGTAAACAAACTGCTTATTTCTATTCGGCCTGCCAATTCCATCAGGCGAATGCAGGGAGATTAAAATATTGTTCATCTTAATTCGTTCTGCGTTATGCCCACCAAAACTGAATTTGAATTTGAAGTTTTATGACCTTTAGGCATCTAAGGCTCAGGCCGGGATAGGGAAGAGGAAAGGTGTCGGCCAGGGTACCATTCCGACATTTGCCTGCTGTGGCAGGAAAAGCCCTGGAAAAACCTCAGTCAGGATGGTCGGCCGCTGGAATTGAACCCAGACCTCCAACGCTCTACTACTCAGTCGGGCCGAACGGTCCACCAACATTGAAATTCCCACATCAAATCTGATAGAACCCATTTTACCTTAGAAAGTTTATGCTGGTACTCATACAAGCCCTTTCACTATCAGAGGGACTCATATGTCCCACTAAAGGTTCTCAGGAAACCGGTGAGAATGTGCCACATGTTATTGCTAAGGCTCAATGTCCCACTGGTTAACTGAAGCAAACTAATAATTTGCAGACTTCTAATAATTACAGATTGCACCTGTTGGCAGCGTTGTCGTCAAGTTTCCTTGTTAATCCAGTGTTTGCTAGATGTCTCGTTCGATATTGTTCAATATGGCAGTTGTCTCACAATCTTTTTTCTGCGTTTTAATGATTTTTCGTTTTAATATGTGGAACTATTTAATTTTTACATAAATCATTTACTCGCAAGGAACATATACTTTCTTTTTAGCTATTTTTTCATCCGGGACAACAGTGTCTCACTGGTATTTTAGTATGGGAAATATTTATCCCAATGGTAGTGAAAAGCATGGTTTTTCAGAAAGGGTATTTCGGTCATCCAGGAAAAATGAGCTCGGAAGTCAGTGTTGTACAAAGTCGGAAATGCAAGTATGATGCAGATGAAATTCGAATATTTCTTGAGGACTCTGACGTTGACTGTACGAGTGGCGATTCAATAGCAGATGAAGATTACCGAGAAGATAGTTGTGGCAGTGAAAATGAAAGTGGAGATAATGGAGCAGATGAAACTGGAGAACAAGGTGTTAATGATAAAGCAGTGGCTGGACCGTCAGTGCGCGCCGAAGTACTGTGGTCAAAGGTAAGCCCCTCTTTCAAACCAAGATTTGCCGTTACTGACGAACGTGTTCCTTCGGTTATGAGACTTCGGATGACTGTCGCATGAGACTGAATCGAATTTGCATATATAATGATGCAGAGCTTGTCATTTGGAATAAGCTACCGAAATGTTAAAAAATTTGTAATCACAAACACAATAAAAGTGCTTTTCTGATAATATATATCATAAATGAAAATACAATATGATCATTCATTCCACTACCACTGAGACATATAGGTCCCACCTAAAAATACCAGTGGGACACACATGTCCCAACCCTCCCCTCGCTGAGAAACATGATGGCGGGAAATATTTTTTGCATATTTTTTACTTTTGAATAGGACTGTAATTAAAATAATCACACACTAACGTCCTTTGCTCAAAAAAAAGGGGTAGTTAAAGGGTTAGAGAATGTACGACTTAATTTTAAAGAAATGTTAGTTACATTCTAATTAACTCTGTTCATATTAGACCTATTTTTCAGCTTCTCTTCCCCTCACTGCAGCTGTATTTGTAAATGATGAACAATGAATAAACGAACATACATTTGAACTAACACTTCATCAAAAACGTTTACACGCAAAGGATGCATGCATGAAAAGTTGAAGTTTTAACACTACAAAGCACAAGAATTTGAATTTGCATTTATTTATGGTTTTCGGGTATGCCGGGAAAGCGCCGCGGAAGGAGTCAGCTAGAGTCGAAGTTGAAGATATCATCCCGGTACTTGCATGGGGTGACAAAGGGAAAAATACGAAAATATGATGTCAGGATAGTCGGTCGCTGCTTTCGAACCTAGGACTTCTCTAATGCAAAGCTAACGCTTTACTAAATGAGGTATTGCTCGGTGTAAAGAGCAAAACCTGTAAGTTTCGGCTCCATAACATTAAGAGCATACTTATAGAAGGAAGTGCGTTTTATAAGTAATCGGAGATTACAGTTTATATTCCTGTACACAGCCAGTTCACCTTCTACAGGTAACACGTACAACAGTTCTATATATTAACAGAACAATATATATATATATATACTAAAATAAAAAACCTGGGATGTATACGTTTTCTGTCTACAAACGTGCAATGGGTCCAATATATCACAATACAATCATTGACAAATGTAAATTGCGAGTAAATGTCATTCACAACGATAGATACTATAAAAGAGTTATCATAATTAAAATTTGGCTGTATTTTCGATAATTAAATTAAAATTTTTAACCATTATGTACACTAGTCCGTTAGTGGGCTACATTGTTCCAAGAATATTTAATTTCTAAAATAATGTGAAAATATCAAAAATCGATTTTCTCTCAGAGATACCCACATTTCACTCTATTACCTAATAAATTATTTATTAATTTTCCATCTTTAATAATAATAATAATTATTATTATTATAACCACTGGCGTAATAGACCGAAAGGCCCTGAGCCTGCCCCAGCGCCATCTGTCAGCGGCTAGTGGAACTGCGTCCACCTGAGTGAAGGCCGTGGGGTCACCCACTGCGCGTCACCTTGACCACGAACAGGCGTATCAGGGGCTTTATAGACCAAGTGGTTGTCACGTCTCTATTCACGTGACTCCCCAGTTTGCCTCACGACCTGGGTAGACGCCGAAAAGTGGGGTGCTGCATCCGGGAACAGAACCCAGGACCACGCAGACATGAATCCAGCTCCTATTATTATTGTTATTATAAAATAATTTCAATTTCAACATATTGCGTATAAATGACAACACAGATTAATCCCCAATTATGTCACCCTATAGTATAATGTGAAATAGTTAGATACATAAAATTTGTTACCAAAATGTTACGTATATAATAAACAAAATATGATTACAATAAATTAGTTTTAAAAAAAGACATTTATGTTTAATAAAACAAAACTTTAAAATTGGTTTTGAGTTAACTAAAATATTGATTACATTCATTTATTGAGAGAAAGTTTTATTAAACTTCAGAAACTAATAATCACTCACAAGGAATATCCGCAAAATGACGCGCACACATTTCCACCAAACTTGGCAGATACAAACAACACATAAAATAAATGAATAAGTGTTTTTTTCTTTTCTACGAGAAAACGGTTTGACGTTTCAGATGGCACTAAAAGTGACAGAAAGACACGAAAGATTTGGACGAAACTTCGCACATACATATTAGACATAAAATAAGCGAATATATTTTTTTTATTGAAAAATGGTTTGAGGGGGGAAGAAGTCCCTCCAAACACGTTGTTACACAAACGAAACATTCTGCGTGAATGTAGCCCAGAATTAAATTAGTGTAATCACGATTGTAACGAAATTTTGCACATATATAGTAAACAAAAATTAAATGAATACGTATTTTTTCTTTTCTACGGGAAGACGATTTGAAGGGATGAAATCCCCCTGAAATATATTTCAGAGGGCGTTGAAGATGACTGAAAACATGAAAGAATATTACGTAACCGCATATACAGAGTAGATAAACACAGAATTGAAAAGCTTCATTAAAAAAAAAAAAAAAAAACACACACACACACACACTTAAGTCAATTTTATAAATTTGCAGGAAACCGAAAAACGTATACATTTTAAATGACGTAAGAGGACTTTGGAAGGGAAAAAGATGATTTTTACGATGTTCCTTTAATGGTTCTAAAATGAGTTTTGCAGCTGTGCATCACTTTGTGGATGTTCCTTGTAAGAATAAAATAGTTATAAGTGTGTTAAAAGGTATTAATTTTAGTACCTTGAATTAAACAAGAATACTGAACTTAGATTTAAAAAAATATTCATTAAGTAGTACCTATTAAGCACCATAAAATAAATATGTAGTGAGATTTGTAAAAAAGAAGGAAAAGTGCTCCAGTTTGTTTCAATTAGTTACAGTCTTTCATTTAATATGGTCCTTAGATTTCTATAAGAATGGATAAATTAGCTCCAAAAATGTCAACGTGAACATATAAACTAATCTAAATCTGTTTTATTAACTATTTTTGCACTTCTTTGGACTGGAAACAATTCATTCTTAATTGGCAAAAAATGAACATATGTTCTTGTATTATATCCTGGAGTTCTTGTAAAGAGACAGTTGAATATATTTATCATTCCGTGTAATATCACGTAAAAAAATTGATATCACATATCATTCTACGATCTTTCAATCTTAACAAGCCAAATCTATTTCCTATCTTCACGTCAAAAATTTATTTGAGATATCTTCAATTCTATCATTTACAAATATCTTGTCACTATTTCATATTACACTAGCAAATTCCAGGTGGCTCCTTATTCAATCACGGAAAAGTATTACGGAAGTCACGTGCTATCCATTTTAACAGATTAAATTTCTACGTGCTTTAGATAAGATTAATTCAACATGTTTTGAAAAATTAAGCTTGGAATCAATTAGAATACCCAGATCTCTCACTTCAAATTTCATTACTATTAGTTGATTCTTAATTTTGCATGGATAATATGATGGATTCGTTTTCCTAGTTACACTCATACCATACATTTTATCTAATTGTAATGGCATAAAGTTCTGCTGAGACGAGAGTAAAGCTCTGTTCAAATCATTCTGCAACATTAAATGATCATTTGTATTTTTTTAATTGATTTAAAAGTTCTGATATCATCTGCACATAACAGAATTGAAATTTAAAAGATCATTAATAAACATGGTCCCAGGTTTGACCCTTAAGGAACACCAGATCTTACATTATAAATCGATGATAGTATATTCATGTATCTAACCTTTAAGTATAATTCTGTAATGAATGACTGGAACCACTCTAAGTTCAATTGGAAAAGCGAATCCACGTAATTTACTGAAAAGACGGCGATGTGGAAGTTTATCAAATGTCTTTTCGAAATCTAAATAAATTATATCAACTTTCCCTCTTTGTTGAATTAAACAAGAATATTGGGCTTCTCCCTTTGTTAACATAGACGCTAAATTAGTGGTTGTAGAACATTCTTGAACAAAATCAAATTGGTTAAGAAGATATCTGATATTGAACTTGACTGTAGATATATTTACACACATTTTTTTCCCAGATGTCTTAGGAATTATATTAATTATAGATATAGGTCTATGGTTTTCGACATCTTACTATGATTTTTTTTTTTTGGAATGGGACATACAATAGATATTTTGCAGTAAATTTTCTTGATTTTATACAACAATTGAATGAAGTTAACTCAAGCGCAATTACTTCACTAATTCCTTTTATCACAAATACTGGTATTCAATCTAATCCTGAAGTATTTTTGTTCTTCATGGTTTTACTGCATTCAGAATATCATTCACCAATATTACTCGACTCGGAAGTTGCATTTAAGCTTGCACATTTTTAATAACTCACAATACAATTTTGTATTGGTTGATAAAATCTATTTAAATAGTTTACCGAAACGACTTGCTAGTTCTTTATGATCATTAATGACTTCATCCATAACTAGAATTCCAACAGGATCATTAGACTTTTTAGTAAATTTGCTAACATATTTCCAAAATTTAGAAGGGTCTTTTTTTAACTCCTCTTGTATTTTATTTAGGTGAATTTGTTTATCACATTTTAGTATTAGTCCCTTTAGCTACCTCTTCTATATCTTGAGCATATAAAATATTACCCCAATCTGCATTCTTAAATTGTTGATACAATTTGAGATAATAATTCCCTTTATGATATTGCACCTTAGTATAATCGCGTACATTAGTAACTACACTAGAATGATATATAATGTTTTGAGAGAGATTATGATGAACATCAGGGTGACTTGTTAACATTCACATAATAGTTTTTCAAAAACTAAATCAGTAAGTAAATATCAACATATATACACATGTCGTCAAGAAAATCAAATAAGCATCTTGCTCTACATTTTGAAAAAAAAAAAACAAATAGCATGTTTTAATTCTCTACTTGTCCATTAACTTTCGGGATATTAAAGTCACCTACAATTAACATGTCAAATTGATAAGGATTTAGTTTTTGAATGATTGAGTTGAAAAAGTTTTCATATTTATCCATTGCAGAATTAGGAACATAGTAGACACAGGGTATAAGTATGTATTTGTTCTTAGAACGCTGAAGTTCAATCAAAACACATTCTTAAATTGATTCTAAATCAGTTGTTTTAATTGTAATATACTTCCCTGCGGCAATTAGGACACCACATTCACTATCACTATTCACATAGTTCCTATTGGCCCTAAATACTTTGTAAGAAGGAGGAAAATAGTTACTATTATTCTGTTCTACAGAAAACAAAGTTTCACTCACTAAACTAACATCGTAAAAGCAATCAGGTATTGAAGAAAATGTCCCTCTTACTTCTTAATCCACGAAGGTTTTGATACGATAGTTTTATATTGTGTATTATTATTATGTGAAGCTTACACATTTTCAGATACTTCTACGTTAGATGAGTTCTTCAATTTGTCACAAAATGGGACAATCATGATCCCACTTGGCCAAACGTCTGGTTTATTGATCAACTGAAAATCAGATTCGCTCACTTCACATGAAATGAGCTAAGAGTCGTAATTTGTTTACAATTTTGTGCATTTTACAGTATTAATCTTCTGTTCCTTGACTATGTTTCCAACCACTAGTTTCAACCATTTCCTCAGATACCACTTGTTACAAATAATGCTCTTCTACTAGTGTGTCTACCACCCTGGAAAACCTAGCTCAGGCAATTTTATAAATAAACTCAGGGAAATTTATGAGCTGGACCTGTCCACAGTTGGTAAGAGTACTGCCCCAGCAAGGCGGAGGTGGTGGGTTCGATTTCCATTGCTGATCGGATTTTTTAAATCTGTTAAAATACTCTATTTTAAAGAAAATTTCTTTATTTCCACTCGCCAAATACCAATAATGTACAAGATTAGCTGGTGGTGGATTGCGTATTATTTACATGTTTTACTATACTGAGAACTCAGGGAATTTTAAGTCACAAAATTAGCGGACATCATGTACGAGTTACTAAGTCTGTTTTGGAACGATTTTTGCCACTAGCTAATTTGCTTTTTAACTGGTTCACTAGATACACTTCTTGTATAGTGTATTGTCCATTCCAATCATTTTCCCAGAGACTACATGTGTCTACATAGATGAATCGTCCTGATATAATTCTTCATTGTAAGATTTATTTTCAGGAATAGACATAGATCTACATTAGGACCAGTATTCGATGGTATTTGCTCCTGGGAAATTTTAGTTTTCTCAATTAACATTGTTACCATTACCAAATCATTTTACAGTATTTTTACCTTTAACGGCAAATCTCTCAATTTGCGTTCTCTTGTTTCAATAAGTTTTTAATTCATATCTCACCGGATTTACATTCATTTAACACCAAATCAATTTTTACAAAAAACCATTATGAACAAGTTGATACAATTCAGAATTCGTTCTGTTTTCCAGTTGTGAGGGTCTTTTCCATTTTCAATTTGTTACATTCGGATAGTAACTTCCTGGATTGCTAGGATTAATATTTCTATTATTTGAATATAAAATATTTAATCGGTGCTTCATCGCGTATATTTCTAGGTTTGTTCAGACAGTTATCACACTCGAAGGAAGATTTCTGTTGAATATTCATTTCTTCTTTACTGTATTCAAGGCATACAGCATGGAATTTGAATAAACAAGTATTACATTTGATCGATTTTTGTCTCCCATAAATTGGTTGATTACTAACTAAGTGGACAATTTTCAGAATCTGGTGCCATTATTAAAGTCTTAAACTATAATAGTTATTATACAATATCATGCATGAATGAGCAATGAAACTAAATGCAAAGAAATAACTTTAAAAGAAAAGAGAATATGTAATAATATTTTCATATAATAATATACATTATACAATAAGTAATAATAATAATAACAGCTCAATTACCTATACAGCACTGAGTCAAGTGTAAGATTACAAAACAAAGTGAGCACATACGGATAAAAATCATATATGGTGTAGTAAAAAGTAATCCATTATTTTTGCATGACATTGAAGGCTTGACTTACCATAGTTAGAATGATCCGATTTAGGTCACATATGCGCCATTTTGTTCGATAACGTGTTGCCATTTGGAAGGTAATATCATGATGCCTCTCTCATAGAAGCCCTTGTCCCTATTGGCAAAAAATTGAGACAGTCGATTTTCACAAGCCTCTCTTGATGCGAATTTTTCACCAGCAAACGTGTTCGCCATGGACAGGAACAGATGGTAATCACTCGGTGCCAGGTCCGGACTATAAGGTGGATGCATAAGAACCTCCCAACCAAGCTCCCGGAGCTTCTGGCGAGTCACTATCGATAGGTGTGGCCTCTTCTATTGGCCAAAGTTGGCCGCTTCTGGGCGATTGCTGCCTTCAGACGGTCCAATTGTTGACAGTATAGTTCCGAGTTAAGGGTTTGGCCGTAGGGGAGCAGCTCATAGTAGATAATTCCCTGCCAATCCCACCAATCACACAGCAAAACCTTCCTGACCGTCAATCCTGGCTTTGGCACCGTTTGCGCCGGCGCACCGCGCTTCGACCACGACCGTTTTCGCGTGACGTTGTCGTAAGTGATCCACTTTTCATCACCAGTCACCAACCGCTTCAGAAATGGGTCGCTTTTGTGGCGATTCAGCAGCGATTCGCAGATGGAAATTCGGTCCATGAGGTTTTTTTTTGCGTTAACTCGTGTGGCACCCATACATCAAGCCTCTTTGTGTATCCAGCCTTATGCAAATGGTTCCACACGGTTTTTTGTGCAATGTTTAGCACTTGGGCAATCGAAACAGTGCTTACATAACGGTCGGACGCGACAATGTCCATGATTTTATCGACATTTTCGACACTTGGCCTTCCAGTGCGTGGTACATCTTTGACGTCAAAATTACCGGAACGGAATCGACGAAACCAAAATTGCGCGTGATTGGCTGTTACAGTATCAGGACAATAAACACTATTCACATTTGCAGCCGCCTGGCTTGCGTTTTCGCCTTTATCGAAGAAAAACTGTAAAATATAGCGTATTTTCTCTTTGCTAGTGTCCATTTTGACGCGCGCTCACACAACACTGAGTCAACTCATCACAACTATCTGAACAGTGTTTGTAGTACGCAATCTCATCGTTTGAACGCCATCTCGTTGAACCCGATCGGACTTATACAACGCGAGATACAGATCACTGAAGCCATCTATTGGCAAAATAATGGATTACTTTTTACTACACCAGATATATACACGTCACTATGAAAACACAGTATGGAAAATATAGAAGAAAATAAGTATTGTAAGATTCAACCTTTAGCAGCTGTCATTTATTTTATAACTTTGGCTTTATTTCTTGATATCTGTAATTTACGTTTAGCGACATAAAATGTGTTAGTGTCAAGAATAAAATATAACTATAAAAAGCTATGCACTACAATTACCGTTCGGAAGCTGATTGTAATTCTTTATGAGTCTGTTTAGTATTCCACCAATGCTATATCTGGTTCCGTGGAGATTATACGTTCTGAAGTAATTTGAAGATAGAAAGCTGAGATCCTCCAGTAAGTATTTGAACTTAACTTCGTTAATAATATCTTCTATAAATGGCTTGGCAATTCTCCTTCTTGTCTAATACAATGGTTTAAGATTTAAATAATTACACCAATATTCATAAGTAGAGGAGTAGTACTTAAAATTAAGTTTGTTGTATAAAAGTTTTTAATCCCACGTTTTGATTATATCGATTTCTTCAGTAAATAGGTACATTGCATAGAATAGTAATAATGAATACAAAACAAACGGATTAAATTTCTAATGACTGTAATTGATAAATGAATCTTTTTAGATATTAGATTTTGACCAATAAAATTCCAGAATTAATTCTTTTCCGCCTCAAGTTCCTTACTAGAAATCACAAATAAGATGGTCGATTATATTTCCATTCACTTTTAGTTCTATTAATGGGGGGATAAGTTAATAAAGTCAGCAGAAAGAGGAAATCATACTAACACCTAATCTGGTCATCTACAGATCAAATATTGATTAATTTAAAATAATCATTTAACTTACGATGAATTAAAATGAAATCTCAAATCTTTATTTGTAGCGAGATGAGTGTCATTAATTAACATAATTTAATCATATCTCTGCATTTATTATTTATTTTTTCATCTTATTAGAATCTTCATTTAAGATATTCTGCCCATCTTTTCCTAGAATTCTCTAAATTTTGGTTAATCTACATTGTACGATATTTCGAAAACTTTCAGTTGCTTGTTAGTTTCGCTTCAGTAGGACTGCCAACGTAAAATATGGCAGAAAGGAAATTTCCGTTTACCTTACGATAACAAACCATAAGGGACTTACTTTGGATTCACGATCATTAATTATGACCATGCATGTTACATTGCCCGTTCCTCTACTGGTATAACGAATGGTATTGTAAGATAGTGAAAAATGTGAAGTTTCAAATTTCGAACATTTTAATTTTGTTTTATAATATTGGATCACTCAACCTCAAGTGGTTGAATGTGGAAGAATACATCCTTAGTCGACTTATCTAATTTTATGTCTAGGTTGTCAAATTCGTGAAACTACATTATGCAAAATTTTAGCTTTTAAAGTTTGCAAATAGTTCATGAGATAAGGCTTCAATGTAAGGATCGCCTTGGTCTTATTGAATACCATCCCAGCATTTACCTGGTGCATCCAAGGGAAACCAATGAAAATGTAAATCAGGACGAGTGACCATTGGATGCGAACTCACGGCCTTCCTAAGGTGAAGTAAACCCTCTACTAACTTTGAGCAACATACTACTATGCTCTAATTACATTTCATAACGTTCAAACAGCTGCAGAACTTACGTGGTAACGTTTTGTGATTGTTCTAAACGTTATGGTCTGGTTATTTGAAAGTTCGTAAATTTTCTACAAACTTGTATCCCAAAACTTGCCGCTTGAAAGTTCAAATTTTGTCTACTGACAAATTCTAAACAAAACATTATTTGTCAACACCACAAGAAATAATTTAGTATATATTTCCAATCGTTTATTGGTATCTAAACACTAAACTTGAGGAATTACGTCCCTCGGCATGTCTCTCCCGAGAAAAGTGTTAGCGACTGGGCCTTAGTACAGGTACAGTCCCAGCACTTGTCTGATAATATTAAGGAAAAAAAACTGAGAAAAAAACTCAGGCTGGTCAGCAGCAGGACCAATACCGGAAAGTCCATAACCACAATCACTAGGTCATGTGAGCTGGTTAACGCCCACCGAATAGTAGCAGCTCTCACTCGTCAGCGATTTTTAATTTGACTAAAATATATTCATGTGCTTTTGCTCTATGACTTTTCATGTGCGTGTGTGTGTTTTGCCTGTAAAACTGGTTCACAAATTGAATGATGGAAAAAATGCAAAAATTAGAACAATACATTTAAACCTTAGTTAATTATTAACTAATTTGTATTTCTACTTTAACTAATTTGTATTTTAACACTTCTTTTATTTAATTTTCCTGAAAAATTTGGTAAATGAAATGTTATTTTTATTCTACTTAGCTGTTCAAATGTATTGGTCTACTTTAGAAATACCCTGTAAATTAAATTGAACATATTTGATCGTTGAACTAACGTCCTCTATAAACTAAGGACATTTATTTTGGCTTTGTTTTTTCTTTTGAGTCATTTAATTTGTATCTGTCTTTATTTCATTCGTTTACAGATGGCATTTATTGCCCCTAGGAGGTTGCATTGACGTGTAATGTTTATTTACATTCCAAAAAAAGTTGGTTGCTAGGTGGCGGTCAAGTATTTCCGATCGATTTGTATATAATTAAAAGGAAAAAAAAACATGCAACGTATTGTCAAACACACCTCCTCTCATTTATTCCTGGAAACGTGCGCACTTGTGTCCTCCAAGTATTTGTTGAAAATCTACGGTAATTGAAAAGCAATTCACACAAAATGATTTCCCTCGACGACTTCTATTTTTTTTTTTTTTTTTTATGAAGGGAGTTACGAGCTGAACAAGTAAATAAACGCACCTTTTGAATGAGGAAAATTGCATAGCAATAAGTTGTGTATTTACTTTCTGACAGTTCTTCAGTTAATACAGTAATATCATACGGTTGCCTGTGAACATAGCAATTTACGTTCTTTTTAAATTATAACAATGAGGTATTGATTTGTTTAGTTTTCCCGTAATTGGACAGCGATTCTACAGAAATTGTGCATATAAAAAGTAAGCGCTTTCTACAAACAGTGTATGAATTAACAGGGAGTGAGGGGGGAATCCCCCTCCTGTGACTCTGCATGTAGACGTATGTATATATGTTACATATTTTCCAACACTGTAATTTGGCCCATTTATTTCATTGTGTTCAAACAAGTAATTCCAACTTGAAACTACTGTAGTACTGGAAATAATATAAATGTCGTTCCATACACCTTTACACATTTGAATACTTACGAAATTTTACGTACCGATATATTATGATACACGAAACCACTACGTATATTAATTTCGCCAACACACTTAACGGGAAATTATAATTGTTGTTCTATGCAGACGCAGCAGATCTATCACTCGAAGATATCTGGGCAAGGTGAACGAATGACGGTTTGCCACTGCATTCCGTCGACTTGGGATTACTTCCTAAGAATGATATTTAAAGTGAATTCCAAACCATTATGTTCTTATATATCCACCAGAGAAGTGGTTTTCAACGTATTTCACTCGGGTTCATCATATGACCTGACACGAACGGCTAGTGACTCGATCTTGCGTACGCTAATCTTGCCTGGTTCGTTTTTTTTCAAAATACTTGTAAATATTGAGTGAAATTATATGAGTTACTTTAGCCAGCAAAATCACGATATAAAAAGGTTTTGCGGCACATTTTAACAATTCCCGACGTTTCAACGGGTGTGCCGCGGCACGACAGGTTGACTTGACAATCATTGTCTCAGAGAATCGAACTTGGGATCCCTTGTTATAAGACAACGAGCGTAACCACTCATTCACCAGAGTCATCCATCAGCAAATAATTTCCAAAACGTTACGTAGAAAACCTGAAGTATTGAACCATCGTATTTAAACGAAAAAATACATGGACGAGTGAGACAATGTATACTTACCTAATATATCCAATGAGGACTGGTGATTTGCAATTATTACAAAGCCTTTATCTTCAGCCAAAATTTCTCCACCTCGAAGTTCCCATCGTATTCCCAAAAGCTTTGAGATCTGTTTAAGCACAGTAGAGATATATCTGAAAAATAAATCCTTGAATATTATAAGGAGCAAACATATTTCTATTTTATAGGTAATTTCCACACATTAACAATTAATATTTACAGAAGTCGAAGATTCATATTAGAACTAGCAAATTACAAGAAAATATCTCAATTGCTGCCAACCAAATATAAGATAGATGAGGAGATGTAAAAACTCAATGGGGTTTAGGATTTTGGTTTAAAGAAAAAAAAAAATTAACAAAACATTTGCAGGTAATAAATCAATCTCAGAAATATCGAAACTCTTGCGGACACAAATCCTTTCTCTACGGATTGGTGTTAGGAGTAGACTTTGCTGTTAGACAATCCTCAGGAAATATATCAAAGGAAGATCCCAATGTTAGAAGACATCTTTATTATCAATGGGAAAAGTGAGCTGAAAGTAAATTAGATCTAACCATTGGTGTATTTCAAGAGAAAATTGTGCCCTAGCGATACAATCTGGTATCTATACTTTCCAATGTCTACTATAACTGATAACTCTGCTGGTGCAAAAACTGTCTTCAAGTGGCAGAAAAAAAGCCATTAGGTGTATTGATAATTTAAAACCATATGAATCATTTCGAGAAACTTTTAGAATATTGAATATTCTTACAGGTCCTAGTATACATACGCGTATACACAGTTGTTTGATACACGTCAAAGAAAATTATTGTAAATATAACCAGAGGTCTAATGTTTATACACATAATACCATTAATAATTAATTATAAGATAGATATATCAGGGGTAAGATTAGCTAAAACGCAACACAGGCACATTGTATATGAAGGGATACGTTTATTCAATAAAATTACCAAAGAATGCTTACAACAACGACCATACCACGTTTCTCATCAGTATTAAGAAATTACCTTAGAAGCAAATTCTTTTATACGGTAGAGAAACTTGAAACAAGTGAGTTGGAAAATATTGAATTTCTAGAAGGTAATCAATGTGTGATAATGTTTGATAAATATCATGAAAATATGCACCGCTTTATATATGTATTCATACTTTTTATGTGTATTAACTTGACGAAACCGATTATAGTTGTAAAAATTTTCAAAAGTGAATACATTTATATTTACATTAATAAGGAGAGGAAACATGACTGGTGGTGCGGTTTAGAACACAAAATGCACTAGTTAAGAGAAATGCGAAACTATATTTAGCAGTATCATAACAGATTAAACATGCAAAAGTAGGAAAATAAATTAGACATTTATTTTTTTAAATATTATCTGGAATAGAATTCTTTCGAGCCTGATTATTTTTAAACTATATTTACATGCTTCTCTTTAGTACGCAATGGTTCGCTCGCAACGTTAATTTAACTCATTTTCCGACATCATATAATGATGAAAATTTGCACCGCGACGTAAGTCGGGTAACAATACAATATTCTATTGTTACTTTCATATATTTTTATATTTCTATAAAGCATATTTTAATATATTTTTAATACACAGTATGAACTTCTTTATCTTAAAATAAATACTACCCTGCAACGACATAGCGTTTGACTGGTTGCAGAACACTTTAGAATTTGGGTCACAAAACATTAGCTTGAGAAAAAGTATCCGAACACCGAAATAATTCGAGAAAAAAATAGTAATAAAAAATCTCTTTAAAGACATACTTTTCTTAAATAATTCATACTAAAAAGTAAAAAAAAAAAAATTTTGTTTATGCATGACTAAAAAGAAAAGCATGCTACGCGCCAACTGAAGAATTTACAAAGCGACTATATATGAACGCGCCTCTCATGCTTTTTACTCATGCATAAACAATTTTTTTTTACTTTTTACGAATTGTTCAAGAAAAGTTTGTTTTTAAAAAGCTCTTTTACTATTTTTTTTCTAAAGTTGTATTTGAAGTATAAACAAACCAATGTTGTTTAAAAGCAAATACTATGAACTTTCAGAGTATTTTTACAAATAAATAACACCTAGAATTTTCCCTCAGATTCAGTTATTCCCTACCGTTGTGTCTACGGGTTTGTTCGCAAGGGCTGTGCACTAGCATACACTTTTAAACCAGTGTACACTACAACAGGTTCATCCAGGGGTACGCGAAGACACATTCGGTGGCACGTAGAATTTAAAACAAGACTATTATTTCATAGAAGATCAGAGTTACATGAAAACGAACAGAGCGAACTTGTAACGTGCCCCGGGACGGGCGTAAGCCACAGTGCTGTCACCGTCCGGGGCAATAATCATGTAAATCACTTTAATCTTCAGTGAACGCCTACCATAACGACATCAATAAACAATATCATATAGGCTTACCGTGGCGTACTGAGCCTTACCTCTTTCGCTACATCAATTTGTTTCCCCAAAACTTTTTCACTGATAAATAATACACTGTAAATAATTAACCTTTTAAATATCAGCTTATCTCATAAGTAATGTCGTATTTTTGCACCGTGAGGAAAAGAACGATAACTTACCTGGAACACTACCGTTAGTCAGGAAAATGGTCTCCATCGGACTCCACAACATTCTGCCACCTGTCAAACAGTTGTTCAATTCCCCGCTGAAAGAAGTCACTGGTTTTGGAGGCAAAGAACTGGGTCACTGTTCGTCGCACGTCATCCTCATTTTGCAGTGTTTTCCCGGAAAGATGGTTTCGCAGGCTTCGAAAAAGATAGTAGTCAATCGGTGCAAGATCTGATGAAAATGTCATGTGGGGAGTTTATCCCAACCACATTCCTCGATCTTAGCACAGGTCCTTCTTGCCGTGTGCGGACGCGCGTTGTCACCGTATATGAACACACCCTTGCGATTAACCAGAGTAGGACGTTTCTCCAAAAATGCAGTGCGTAGGCGTTCAAGCTGCTGACAGTAGACATCTGCATTAATGGTCTGGTTACGTGGCAAGAGCTCAAAATGGATTATCTCACGGATATCTCACCAAACTCTCAAAATCACTTTGCAGGAGTGAAGATCCTGTTTTGGCACAGTTCTTGCGTCGCCCTCTATGTACCCACCGCCATTTGTGCGTAATGTTATGGTAGAGGATCCACTTTTCATATCCTGTCACCATTCTGTCCACAAATGGCTCGCGTCTGTGACGGTGAGCAGGGAACTACAGAGGTCAACTCGCTGCTGCATCTGTTGAGGCGTTAACGCATGGGGTACCCATTTTCCCAGTTTCGACACGTACCCAAGGTCCTGTAGATGAGAAAGAGTCGAATGGGTGACATGGAGTTCACTGGCCAGTTCTTCAACAGTTTGCACTGGATTTGAATCCACCACTGCTCGCAGGACATCGTTGTCAAGCTACACAAGTCATCCTTCTCGTTGCTTATCGGGGAGGCTGTTGATCCCAGAATGAAACCTCTGGCACTTTCGCACATCTACAGCACCCTGACCATGTACGGCATTTATGTTTCGTGCCGCTGCGCTAGCTGGATATCTCTGGTGAAATTCATACAGCCTGACATGCCTTATATGGTCCTCTGACACTGCCATGATCAAACACAAGACACACTTCCAAAACGTGAAGTAGACCGTTCTCCTTCTATACACTACTGCACAATGAAGCACCCTATATCAGCATTTCCCAACCTTTTCCACGCTGCGGCCCCCTTTAGAGTCTACAATATATCTAAAGGACCCCCTTGCGTGTGTGTGTGTGCGCGCGCTTTGATGTTCCCCCTTGGAGTGGTGGAGGATAATCATGTTTAAAATGTTCACGTTTCTTTTACAATGTTCGAGCGGTGTGGAGCCGTGATATGATGCCCGCTCCGTAATAGGGAGGTCCATGGTTCGATCCCAGGACGGACTACTTGACTAAGGCTTTCCTCGGTTTTCTCAACTTCACCAGGTAAAATCCGGAATGGTACCTTAGTTTATGGCTAGGAACGCTTACTTCCTTATGTTCCTTTCCCACTGTTCATTGTTGTTATTGAGTTGCTATGTAAAATGGATTTCGAGCTCTGTTTGGAGATGTTACAAATAAATAAATCCAGTACGTACACAATACTAAACTGCTGTAGCCAATTCATCAGATATAGAAAAAGGATTTTCTTTTAAAAAATCATTAAGTTAAGCAACTTAACGTAATAGTAAATGTATGACACACCGAGGTGCATAATTTCAGTCAATGTGATGGTTGGTAATATGTCTTAGCCGCTAACTTGGAAATGGCATGATCAAACGAAGGCACTTTTAAGGGAAGATCTGCCTCAGCATCAAGTCTTTTATGAAGCACTAAGTTCTGTAAGCCTATTTCTAAAATACTCAATGGTTTTTTAAGCAAATCAGCATGTTTACTTGCAAACTGTCTTTGTACTTTCGATGGTTTCATGCACCCATACGATAACACTTCACCACAAACAACACACTGTGGTTTTTTATCACCGTTTGCCTCTAGTACAGTAAATGCCATCTCTAAATATTTATCACAATATTTGCGAATTTTCTTTGGAGCCCTAATAATTTCCTTCCTTTTTTCTCCAACAGTGTCACTTGTTTCTCTGTTTCCCGCGTTTTAGCGAACCTGATTTTAGCCACCGTTTTAACCACAGATCCATTTTCTGCCAATTTATACATACATAGTTACATACACAGAAACGACCCAGAAACACGCTGTCCTGCATCCAAAAACACACTACTGTGCACTAACAACAACTAATCAAAATTGGCTGAGTTCTGGAACAAGATTCAGAGTATTTCTTTCTAAACCCCTTTAAGACCTGCATTCGGATTCCGACAAAGAAACAATCAGGTGTAAGTGCATGCTCTCCGCCCACAAGTTCAGGAACCACAGCACAGGATCAATGCAGACAGGACACCCATCCCTTCCTCTCATTCAAATCTGCTCCCCCGCTGTAACTTGCAACCATACCCACGTCTCTTCCCAAAAGTTGCTCTGACTTGAAAAATAAAAAAAAAAAGAAGTGAAGGAGAACAATGCGCTGGAGAAGGCAATGACACTGGGATTTTTCAAGAGTAATGTGGAAAATGCCCAAGTATTTCCGCGGACCCCAGGTTGGGAAAGGCTGCTTTATATGACTCAGCTATGGCACGTGCCGTCTACTTTACTATTCGTTCGTCAGATTGAGACATTGCAGTCGCATATACTAATATCCTTTGTATACTATTAGTAATTCAAGATATTTAATATCGTAAATCAATCACTATTGAAAGAAACTTGGTTGTCATGCTTTATTGACATTGTTTGCTTCTCATATCAACTCTAAGCAAATTCTATAAAATATTACGTACATATTATATATACTTAATGTACACTCATCTGGTGCATATCATGTCCCAAATTACCTTATTTGTTTGAAAGTACATCCAACCAATATTTATCATATCTCGTTATGTCCTTCCGAATATTATATCATTATTTTCCAATTGCCAAAACCGTGTAGCTAACATCACATTATGGAAACTTAGAATCAGAACGATTCGTTTGTTTTATTCATTTATCTCAAAATTAACAGCAACAGCGCGAACTATGCATTTATGTTCAAAAACTGTTTTTACACTTCTAAAACACTTATCACATACGACATTACTTATGAGTACGAGATAAGCTGAAATTTTACTCAATAAATAAGTATAACAATAGTTAGTTGTACTTACGTGCAATTTTTAACGTTCATTGGGTTAAGGGTAAAGAGTGGAATGCAACCAATAGCTGTAATTGACACTGTGACGTAGTAGAAAAGGAATCGACTGTGATACCGGAATGTTTTGCTGGCATCGTAGAGGAATGGCAGGAGCAGGAGCAACAGAACGAACGTGATCTCTGGAATGTGAAGATCAAACATTGCTTGTGTTATTTCACTCAGCAGCATCCTAGGTTACTGAAACAATAAACCCTGAAATGAGATAAAAACAACAATACTTAGATAAACAATGTAAGAATCTGTTGCCTTTGCATTGAATAGATTAGAATTAAAAATTAACATTTCAATCGAATAATATCTGATAAGATGCATGTTCACATGTAAGCTTTATTACTAGTTTCTACTGTAAATATATTTATAATGTAATATTTCCATAGTACACAAATTACGTATGAATTCCAATGAATACGAGTATATCATAGAACAATGAGAAAAAGCCCATCTACCACCTACCTATAAGTTTCTGCCCTGAGAAAAGAGACAAGCTGGAATCGCGAAGTTTGCATCCCATATTCTACTACAAAGTTTCAATTTAGTAGCTTTACATATACAATATAAACTCAGATAAACAAAAAGTCAGCCATGAAGAATTTTTGGTCTCGAAAGTTACAAAATTTGGTAATACCGAACCAATATACAGAGTGTCCCCAACATGCACGGCAAAAATTTAAGAGGTGTTGTTGATATCAAAATAAGAAAAATAAGCCCGATTTCGCTTCGTTTCCACATTTTTATTTATTACTATTTATGGCCTTTATGCATCTAAGGTTCAGGCGGGTTTCGTTTCCGAGATACAGGGTGTCCAACTTGGAGGATAATGAACGACGTACAATGGTAAAGCAAACAAAGATCGGTCAGTAAATAGGAAGTAGTACATGAAAGCTAAATTGTGTTTATGTAAATGAATGTATCCTGAGAGAAGGTGTGTAAACAAAGAAGAGTTGACGTTATTAGGTTGTCAGTGTTGGCAACCTGGTATAATTTTCTCTAGTGATACTGAACAGCAAAAATTCGGAAGGTGATTACTGACATTAAAATAAGTAATACGCCCTATAAACTTGGGTTCAATTATTTTTTTTTTTTAGGTATAAGGGGTAGAAGTGGGAACCCAATTAATGTCTCACATAAAGAACAGGAATATTTGTCGAATAAACAAACAAATGTTGCTTGGAACTGTAATTATGTCGATGGGAATGAATTTACATTAGAATAATGGATGTAAGAAG
Organism: Lepisma saccharinum; assembly: GCA_022664845.1. NCBI lineage: Eukaryota > Metazoa > Arthropoda > Insecta > Zygentoma > Lepismatidae > Lepisma > Lepisma saccharinum. The sequence goes on from JAGDQP010002867.1 coordinate 69,567, forward strand.
CCATCAGGTAATGTTATTGGGTAGACAAGAGTTGCCAATCTGGTATAAATAGCAGGGTTTATTTTCCAAGCACCATCCCGGCAGTTGCCTGGAATGACAGCTCTTCGTTTGATTTACAATTTTACGACTTTCACTAACCTCCAAGATGGAGACCTGTCTCAGAAACGAAACGAAATCGAATCCATGTTTATATGAAATTTTATTCTTATTTTGATGTCAGCAATCCCCTCTTAAATTTTTGTCGTGCATTTTAGGACACCCTGTAGATGACAAATATAGCACGTGGAATATTAACTTGATTTTCGTGTTTAACATTGATTTGATATTGTATTTTGCAACTTTCTGTCATGAAAAATTCCACATTGGCCATTTCTATAAATTTAAGTGTACACGATCAGTTTGAACTTAAATGACCGCCATAAACTGTATTCAAATTCAACACTAATATCCCTCTTCCACGTCCTATCCCGATCTAAGACTAAGATGCCTAAAGGCCTTAAAATTAATTCAATTCAACACTATGTCTATACACAAACAGTATAAAAAGTGTATCTTTTCTATCGTACGTAAATGAAACGTCAGCTATCATTCAAGCACAGTTGTAGAATATGTTGCGAGATATTCTTTCTTCAAACTGTATATTTCCGTTCGAAATCCATTTATTTAACTTGTTACAACATTTCTCAATGTGACCAGTTTGCATAGCTGCCCCTCGAACATTAGAAATCCCATTTCTGAAAAGCTTACAAGCTTTCAGCAGAAGTATTAGCGATGCATTCCATTTTTTTTAAATATTGGAATGGACTCTGGCAACAGTGCTGGTGGGGAGTGACACAGGAGATGTATTTAATCTCGGTTTACCTCACTATGCCTTTTTTGACAAAGTTAAAAATGTCCGGACATGTTTTACAATTTGATTACACCCAGCAACTACACTGCAAAAAATAGCTGTGTTAATTCAACACGATGCGGTGTGCCAGCGTGACTACCACATTTTGTGTGTTAAATGAACACAACACACGGTGTTGATTTCGGTACTATGAGAAAAAAGAAGTTACGGCTGCAGCGAGATTTGAACATGGGTCGCTCAGTCAGAAAACGAGCGTCTTACCGACTTGGCTATATCGTCAGACAAAAAAACCTCTAGATACAAACGATATCTATTGAACAACATTTGTATTAAACGACTACACTATAGATTTAAACATTGTAGGGGATCAAATATATGTTGGTGAACCCCCAAAACAAACTAAGTTACTTGCACGACTTATCCCATGGTTAAATCACTTCCTATTTGTCAATTGGGAACCAGATTTCCCATTGATTGAGAATATTCCATTTCTATGAAAGCAAGCAAGTTGGCGACAGCCAAACATTACTGCTTTCTTATCGTAACAACAGGTCAAATGCTGCACTTCCATTCATAGAAATGGAACATATTCTCAATGTTGATCCCTAATTGACCAATGGAAAAGTGATTAAATCGTGGCATACTCGTAAGAGTAACTATGTTTGTGTTTGGGGTTCAGAAACATTTTTCTTATCCTCTATAATGTTTGAATCTACTGCTCTTTCTGTCTGACGATTTAGCCAAGTCAGTAAGACGCTCGACTTCTAATTGAGCAACCCATGTTCAAATCTCGCTGCAGCCGTAACTTTCTTCTCCCAGTACCGAAATCAACACCGCGTGTTGTGTGTTGATTTAACACAAAAAGTGGTAGTCACGCTGGGATACCTCATTGTGTTGAATTAACAACTATTTTTTACTGTATATGAGAAAAATTGAAAATCGATTCTTCTTCATTTCATTATTTTCAAGTAATGAATAACTGATGATCAGAACTCGCACTTTAAAGTTCAGAAAGTCCCGGTGTAGACAACCCAGATACCAAAGATAACTTATCACACAACAACTGTAGCAAAATTGCCCGTCAACTCTCGTAACATTGCTGCAGAACTGTGTATGCAACTCTAGTAACTTATTTTATCGCCCATAAAATTCATTTTATCTTTATCAAGTAACTTGTAGCAATTATGCAGCAACAGACCTAGTTGACACTTTATGAAAGTGCTGGTAAAATACAGCAAAACTGAATTGCAATTCTTTTTCAAATCTCCAGCAATTGCTCTGAAAGTCAGCAGCTGCAACTCTCTAGGAATATAGATATGCAATTCCTCTACTACTCAGCGGAAAATGCTCTGCAATTGTATAAGAATAATTACTTTGCAATGTTTGGTAAAATACTTTGCAGTCAAGATAGCTGTACAATACCTTGATTTCCTATATGTCTTGAGCAATCTGAAGTAATTAACAATGTATTACTAATTTATAATAAATATTATTATTATTATTAATAAAAATATTTAGAACATAATCCGTGCGTAAGACGTAATATGGAGACGTTTTAGGACATTAAGACGGCGATAATTCGTTTGCTCCGAACTTTCAGATTTCTCAAGATTTGTAGGACTTCAAGGTATCATGAAGCTAGCTTAACTGCAAAGTATTTTCCCAAACATTGCATAGCAACTGCTATACAATTGAAGAACAATTACTGCTGAGTAGCAGATGAATTGCTGCTGAATACTGGATCAATTGCTGCTGAATAGTAGATCAATTGCTAGAGACTTACAGATCATTGCTACAGACTTGCAGATTAATTCCTGCAGACTTGTAGAGCAATTGCTACAAAATTGCAGAGTAGATTATGTCAATTTCACAGTAAATTATAAATCTAACGAAATAAATATATATTACCTATAAATCTACAAGGTTCAGGATTTCTTTTGGAATGGTACAGTAGACTTATACTTGAGCAGTGTCAGTATAATGTAATTTACCTTGCAAGAACTATGAAGACGATTTCCTACTTGGACGGATAAGACTCACCCGAATGCCATACCTTAATAAATAACATGGTCAGACAAGTGACACGATATTCCGCAAATTTTCCGAGCCTCTTCAGTAATATATCCTCTTCAGTTTCCTTTATTTATTGATCACAGACATTACATTATATGGATCAATCACTCTCCATCTTAGCAGAAATTTCTATGCAATTTTTTGTGGCAATTGATCTGGAGTATTCTGGTTTCAATGAGCACTTGCAGCAAAATTTAAATTCAATTGTAGTTCCTGAGATTCAATTCCTGGACACGAACGGACGAAATGAGAGGGATTATAAGACCCCTTTAGCTATAGCTTCGCTTTCAAGGGACCGAAAACCTAAACCGTGTATTGAACGAAACTATTCATAAATCGGCTATTTAATGGAAACTGAAAACCCGGATTGTCCTTTTCTATTTTAGTTTTTATACATAAAACTGTTTTGCCCCAATTGTAGTTTATACCTGAAGCTGAACCTCAAATATATTCCGTCTGCGCCTTTTTTTTTTTTCAACATACACAGAATGATGCAGTCGCATAATAATGTAGTTCTGTCCGACGTGGACCCATTGGTATCCCTTTTAGAATCAAATCTTTTTCGCATAAGTTTTAAAGAACACCTGCAGCAGTTGTGGTTATTCAAGTTTTGTAAACCACTTTGATATGATTCACATACCACGTGACAGAAACTCAGAGAAGAATTTTAGAACAGTTTCTTGACCTTTCAAAACCTTCTCTTTCATTTTATTTATTTCTTTGCTCACTTAGTAGAACATCTGATGGCTACTTCCCTATACCGAAGACTTATTTCATGAGTGTAGACGCGGGTAGTGATTTCGAAAGTCATACTAGTGCTGTTACTGTCCATAAAATTCATTATATCTTATCTTTATCGAAAGTCATATACCATAGGCATTCATAGTAAACACGACCAATGGACGTGATCTGACGAACTTCAAAGAGAGAAGTTATAGTGGGTTGCTGGATAAGTGAACATTGAAAATCTGGAACTCTCAAGTGAACACATTCGATCAACTGTATCCAGTGGTCTCGTGCACACGCCATATCAGGCCCAACCACCCAGCATCGCTTCGTAGTAGGTAACGAAGGACTTCGGATACATGTGCGCAAAGGATGTGTACCCCACTTGTAGAAAGCAACAGTGGCGCAACTGCCTTCAACAACGGAGGAACTACAAAGATATTCACCAGGACAATACCATTGATATGGAAGCAAACAGCCCACGAGAGTTACAACTGGCAATATCAAGCCACAGAAGTGAACCTGCACTGACGATGTAAGTATTAGAAATGGACCTACGAGGGCTAGCGACAGGCACAGAAGTCTAATGATAGTCGTTACAACTTGTTCCAGGCTAATGAGAGGGTTTACTTGTAGTGTGGATCGTGTAAAGCTATACATCCACCTTGTCAAAAAGACACCATTCAGGCTAGAGGTAACTCCATACATGTTTCAGGAGTGTTCATCCAGATCTTTAGTACATCTGGAAACATTTGTGACAGGTGTTTCTTGGAAGGTTTTGGTCATTTATCGACTTCATGTATAATGTTTCAATACGACGACTTGTTTCAGCGAGACAATAAGCCATATCGTTAGTCCATGGTGTGAAAAGCATTCTAGTAAGTTCAGCACCATGCAACTTCCACTCCCTGTCTCCTAATATGAACCCCATAGAGCACCTGTGGGAAGCTGCGGGAAAGTCCACTCGAGCAGTCACTTAGGAATGCCATGGATTATACGATGCTGTGCGTACTGCATGGCTGGATAGATATAGTTCTTGCATAAATTAAATCAAGTAAATGCTCTTCTACGGACTTGAGGTAGCCTAACCCACCTCGAGTTACTGGGTGCCCCATGAATTACATTACTGCAGACCTATGTTAGTTTATTTAGAGAAGCTAAGGCGTATTGGTACATACAGGAAGGATGAAAACAAAATGTTTAATAGAAGAAGATACTTGCTAGTTCTGCAGAGCTAATGTCAAATAATTTCCAGAATAGTTAAACTGCTTGTATCTTTATACATATACACAATAGTTATGACATATGAACATGACAGTTCTAAAGTAGGTATTGATGATAAAAATCTTACCTGTCATGTCAATAAAAAAAAAGAAGCTCAAGTCACATGTTAGATGGAGTGGTTATTTACATCAATCTTAAGTAACACTTCAGAGACCAACTGATTGACAATTATTTTCAAAAGAACTTATAAAAAGTAAACAAAATAAACTTCATAAATATTTTATTAGCATGTTCTTAAACAATATGACAAAATAAAAATAGTGAATTCACACCTTTTCTTGATTTTAGCTCTCACATTGTCCGAACTGTGAAAGAGATTACACGGAACACATCCTTGTACTTATCAGACGCTGATGGCACAAACCCACAGAACTTTGAACTGTATAGAAGAAGAAAAATCATTCTTTATGTCATCAATAAATCGCATAATCTCTAGAAACTTGACTGTATGAAGATGATATGATTAAACCAACCAGAATCAAGCAATGAATTTAATGAATGAAGCACATCCAAATTACTCAATCCTTGTAATTTTTCCCAGAAGGTTTCATTAAAATAAAGGAAGTTGTGGTATTCACCAAGGATTTCAAAACAATACTCGTGGCGTTCTAAGGCCATGTTTCCTTTCCAAAGAGAGAAATTCAAGAGCAAATGGTCTTCTAGACACCAAACAGGAAATTACATATGGTTCTGGGTTGAAATTTTGAAGAACCCTACTTGGTTCAAAAAGTTCCGGTACTATAGATTCAAAATTTTAAAGATTTTTTGGTACTGCGTACTGCTGAGTACCAGCTCAATTTAACCCCTATTTTTTACTTAAACAATTCTTGTTTCAACGTTGTGGTTAGTCCAAAAATGCGTGCTTAATTTGACAAGTCCTGAACGTCTATAGGTCCGTTTGCTGACGCATTATATTGCAAGCAGACACGATTTGTACCTTCAAAGCTGTTCTTTAACTTTCCACTTCATTTTTACACTTGCTTAAATATAACATTTCAACTTCCTGTACACGGTAGTCAAAAGTAGTTTATCACCCTTAAGAAATCAAACTGCGTAATCCAGGAAGATATTGGGCATGATAGAAACATGTTACGCCTTGTTTAGTTATGCTAATCTTAACAAAATATTATGCCCAATTTTGCTGTGCACAATTTAATTATGAATGACGTAAGCAGATGGACTCTTGCAATTAGACTTACATTTTATGGCGACGATATGCATGACAGATGCTATCCTAAATAGAATAATAAATAAATCAATAATCTATACTTTCTCGAATTATTGTGGAATTTGCTGATGATTGTTGCACGGCAAAGTTCGAGCAAACCAGAATGTCGCCGTGTAAAATCGATCGGCGGAGCACACACCGCGACAAGAGTAACGTGAAAATAAGGACACACACAAATACACGGGTATAGTACGACATGCATCGGTACCGTGCTTTGCTTTGTTATGCTCAAACTTTGACCTATTTTTCTTTTTCTTGTATGAAACTATCCTGAATTTTGATGCAGGTGATGCGCAGTGAAGCCGAGTCAATAATCCAGATAGCATAGTAAAATTACATCACACGATTCAAAAACTTGGAACAGTAACGAAATAATGTGCACCAACCAAAGTAGCCATCAAAAAATATTAAATTTTGCAGCAAAGTTTCTAGTTACCACTTGGCACACACTGTATGTGCAAAAGACTTGTCATTAATATTGGCAGCAACTTTTCACAATATATCGCCACGTACCTTATCCTTGCTTCGGCAAGGTCTGGTATTGATATTTCGTAATTAACTCGGAAGGCGAGAGTTAACACAGGCGTTGCTGCTGACAAGAATAAAAAAAACACTCTCAGAGCAGTTGCATTCGAACACGAATCTCCCATTCTATGATGTCCAGATATTATCTTATTAATTGGACAACGGCATCACTTACAAGCAGTTTCTTCCAGAGTATTTAATTCTGGAAAGGGGAGGGGGAGGGTCCCGAAAATTATAAATAATGTATATTGACTCCAACGCGCTAAAAATATAAAATAATAATTATGTTACTTGAGAATATTTGTACTTTCTTAGTTAACCTCAAAATAATATAAATAATATTTATGGAATGTGCTATTATATACGAATGAGTAATACAAGTGTTGATAGTAATTCTTTCGAGGAGGGGTTAAAAATCCCCGGGAGGCAAAGCATACCAAAAAGAAACCGCTGCTTACAAGTTTCTACTAAACCGACTATCTCCATATGTTAGCCAATGACGGGACGCTCTGAACATAAAGACAAACTAAACTGTTATGTATAATTTTATAGTTAATAAAACTATACGAGGTAATGTATGTCTATCAACATAACAAACTAGGTAGTGCATGCAATAATATTACTTCACATTTCAATGATCTGGCGAGTATCTAAAATCCATCCCCTAAATTCCATGTTTAATGTAATATAACACTCTATAAGTTTCCTGCACTGAACTTATATTTCAAGAGAAATATACGTTTCTTTTTACTTGATATAAATAGTAGTATGCAGGACCACAAGCGTGCATAAGTCTGTTGACACTGTTTGCCAAATAAGTACGTATATTCGCACATCTTTCATAGTTCAATTAATTTTTAAGTTTACACACAAGTAAATCTCACCTATAGTACACCAAATATTCAGCATCTAAAAACATATTTGTAAAACAAACTGAACAAAAGAAGTTCAATACGACAGAATTTTTAATCCAAATCTTTGAATCATCCACTTTCAAGATTTGCTAAAATATTTAATCATTGTTCCACCTAACAATCGACTCACGCTCTTTTTTTTATATATTTTTTTTCATATCTTAAAATAAATATTCTTCTGTAATCCGCTCACCATTCCTTTTAACATACATCAATCGACGGTAGTATAAAATTCGGCTAGATTAACATTACATTATTTAATAAGATTTCACACAAACTAATGAAGAAAAATCGCTCTCTTTGGTGATCTTGAATCAATGTTTCTTTAGATTGTTTAATATTGAGCAAACATTACATAGTGGATTTTTCAACAAGAGCATCACTGTAAATGTTGTGAAGATCATACTCCTTATTGTCCTTAAATGGGATTCAGGTCTAGGTTTACAGTCACGTTTTCAATGTCCTTATTATCTTTAACAATCCTCGATTGACCCCATTCACCATGGGAACTGGAATTAATGTCACTTGTGTTATTAATCACTTTGTATTCCAATATATGATAACAGAGTAGAGTGAATTGCATTTCTAAGGGAATATATGCTGCCCGAATGCGGTCCAAATATTTTACAGACTTTCCTTGAGCAGCCGGTAAAAGTTGTGGAGAATTTTTTTTAAAATAGCACCTCTTTCTACTGTACGATGAGTGGTTTCTTTTTTCGATAAAGGTGATTAACTGATGGCGTCGAGTGCACTCACCCTAGACTGAACCTCCCAACTCCTCCCCACGCAAGGGACCACTTTTCCGGTCGGTTACATGCATTTTCCTAGTCACTATAAATCCCCAAGAGAGGAATCAAAAGGAAAATCGTGGTCCGCATATTTTGCGTATTACAATCCCTTGGGAGCTGCTTTGCTTTGGAGTAAGCAACAAGCAAAATCAATAATCAGGAGAGTGACGTAGTTCGTTTTGATTTTAGTTCTAGCTTGAATCTTGCTAGGAGGAATATTGTTTCATACCTCTCACCAACTCGATACGAACATAAATAGGGATAATTCCTCTTCTGCATAACAATTACACTCCAATCTTCTAAACAGCAACCTTTAACATCAAAATATACTTACAAGGAAAGGTTCCAATTTGGAATGAAGTTTGGGGTCAGGCTTCGTTTGATGGTGGTCTACCTTTAAAGTGTAAAATACTAGAGCGCACTATTTGGCGTTTGGGTACTTTCGAAAGAATAGGGGTGAAAGTTTACATAGCACCTTATTTATATACTTCAAAATGTTCATTGTCAGCCGACTGGGTATCGGAGGTAGCCTCCTTCTGACTTCTACAAACCTTCTATAGTTATAGGTTTGAGACCCTAAATGTATTTAAAATAAAATCAGCACAATGAGTGTGTTATGAATTGTAGTAGAAAGCAAAGAGTGAAAATGAAGGAAAACAATATTTGTGAAACATTTTATTATTCCGGTTTGCAGGTTATTCGTGCAGGGTATTTTGTTATGTATTATTATTATTATTATTATTATTTACTTTGGTGAAAGAGTTCGAAAGATTGAAACTCCAAGAAATTTGAAATACATGTAACGTGAGCTCGTAAAACTATCAGCGCACTATCACTATATACTGTGAAAATCATAAACACACTATCATTGTATTTATGACTTTCTTACGCCAAACCATTATTGAGGCAAATCAATGAAGCATTTCGATTATTCTTGTTATTGGTTTATTTGTGTCATTTTGCCCGGTGATTAGCACGAATAATCTGAAGTTTCTGTATTTTCCTACATTTTTTTTTTCGATTTCACTACAATGCATGATATACTTATCTGCTAAAAAAAAAAAAAAAATGCGTAAACTAGGATTCGAACTTTCAACCTTTGGCTGATGACATTTTAAGGTATATAAGATGCTATGTAAACTTTGACCGGTGGTTGGTATTTCGAAACTGGCCAAATAGTGCGTGTGTCTTAGGATTTTACTATCTTTACACTTGAAAGATAAACTACCAGTAAAGAAAGTCTGTGCTCAAAGTTTACTTAGACCCAAAAATCAAGGGGCAAAAAAAGTGTGATCAGTATGCAGAAAATAGAAGCATTTCTACTTCTAAAAGAATTACTCAGTTATCAGAAGACCACATAATCAGTTATAAAATATAGAAGATATCACGGAAATTGGAAATACGGATTCCAAAGAACGTTCCAAATTTAAAAACAAAACCCAGCATTGGCTTTTTCAGCATAGTGCAAGAGGTGATGTCTGTTGTATAGAAACAGGGAAGACTGCCGCAACTTTTATCAGATTGCGGAGAGCTAGCTTACATTCGTTGTCAGCTATTCCTCGTGGATACAAAACGTGATTAAAACAGAAAATAAAAAAGTTTTCAATTGACATTATCATAAGTAACCTTAAGAACTGGAACCAAAAAATTTAGTAATACAGGAAAGTTATGGCGATTGATCGGTTTAGAAGTGATATCCTATCAAATAATATAAGCTTGTGTTGGCAACAGAGGCGGGAAAGAACATTACGACACACAAGAGATAAAGACATAGAAGTAGATGTATCCAGGAAGTTGCTGTCTTTTTACTTCTTTTTTTAGTTTCGTAGAACCAAATTACTTCTAATTAAATCAATCTAAAGGCGCTGTTTACATTCTTTTGACACAGATTTTGTACTATGTCCAAAATAATGTGAGTTTCATAATATGCGAAATCTTATTTATGATTATTTCCTGTTTTCGTTAAAGAGATACTGTATTTAAGGTCATCGCCCTTTAAATGTACGTTATAAATTTATCTCGGTTATAGAAGTTTTTTTTTTATTATTATTAAATTCAAACATGCTCTTAGACAATCTATATCATTTTATGTCATGATGTGCAAATATTTGTAGAACATTGGAATATACAGGTTGTTATCGAAAGCGATATCAATAGAATATATACATTATTCAAAATGCATTATTTTTTATTTCTCTAGATTAGCATTGTCTTTTCATATATGTATTACTGGCGCTGGGTCAAATGAATTAAATCCTTCCTTATATGAAGCAAGGTAAAAAGAAACAATCAAATCATTTCTTGTGTGCAGCAAGGTAAAAAGAAACAATCAAATCCTTTCTTACGTGCAGCAAGGTAACAAAAAACAATCAAATCCTTCCTTACATGAAGCAAGGTAAAAGAAACATTCAAATACCTCCTTATGCGCAGCAAGCTAAAATGAATCAATCAAAACTCCTTTATATGTAGTGGAGTCAAATGAAACGATTCAAGCTTTCTTTTATGCAAAAGTAAACAATTCTGTGGGGCAGTGACTGAGCATTGAAAAATTACAGCTGGTCCCAATGACTGAGAACTGCATATTAGTAATATGTAAAAGACAGCGTTGAAACGAAAGTCAAACTGTATTAACAACTTTTTCTGCGCATACTCACAAGTTCTGTCCAAGTGTGACAATAATGTCTTCATGTCTGAGATATACGCGATTTTTATTACTGTTTGTGTGCAGGTAAGATTGATTAGGTTAGTTCCAAAATAATAATAAGTAAATATCATGCTGCTTATACAGGACAATAATTTAAACTCTAAGTAAAAATAAAAGGTGCTGCTTATACATGAGAATATATTTTTCTCTAAAAACTCTGGATGAGAATAAAGTTTGTACGTTACACACGTGAATATATTTTTTCTGAAACTGTAGACAAAAATAAAGTGTGTGACTATACAAAAGAATATTCGGTAGGAGATGGGCTAACGGGGCCCTAGATTTTATTAAAATCAAATTCGGTCAAATTATCACTAGAACCCGTTAGCCAATCTCCTAAAGAATATTCTTTTCTAAAACTCTAGAAAATAATCAAGAGTATTGCTTATACCCGAGAATTTTTCTAAACCTAGGCAAAAATAAAGGGCACGGCATCTACACGAGATATTTTCTAAAACGACGAAAATAAAGGGTGCAGATTCTACAGGAGAGTATTTTCCTAGAATTCTAGACAAAAATAAATGGTGCAGCTTGCACAGGATAATATTGTTTTCTAAAACTTCAGAAAAAATAAAGAGTATGGCCTATACACGAAAATAATTTTCTAAAACTGGGCAAACCATCGAGTTCTACTTAACGATATTGGAGTGACTGCTTAGTGTCGAAAGAGACGCCAGAGCAAATATATATATTCGTTTGTCCACATGGGCGGATATACAGGGGGGCATGGAGTTCATTACTCCCTCAGTCACTTCAGAATGACTACGAATACCCCCGGAATAGCTTCCACCCTTAAAGTAATTGCCCCCCCCCCCCCCCAGGGTCTCTCTTCTAATCCTGAAAAGACTGGAGGGCGCAATTTCCCCCATGTCCCCCCTCCCTCCAGTAAATTCGCCCATATTTGTTCACTTTCAGTCTAATCCAATGAGGACCAAATTTTCAGTTTTCAGTTCAGTTTTACACGCTTCTCATGGTTGTGCGGTCCGTTTTTCTATTTAAGACTTACTTCCTGAATTATTCATATAAATAGTATACCGTACTCCGCATATAATAGAAAATACTCCAAATAATATTTACGTTATTTTTTAAGAATTAAGACCTAAATCGGCCGCACAGCGATGAGAAGCGTATAAAGCTTAGAATCGATAATTTGTCCATATTGGTTTAGCTTGGAAGTGGATAAACGTGATTAAGTGTCCGCTCCCTTGCATCATATAATCATGAAATTTTCGATGGCAGCAGTCAGTCCAGTATCGCTTCTAGATAGAAGTCATTGGGGCAAACAATAAGCTTGTGGTTAATACACGGGAGAGTACGACAGTCTACTACATACACAAGACTTGCGATGTTATTGCGGATTGGTTTCCATAGCGTTCAGACAGACCGACAGATTTTAACCTTTTTCTTCGAATGGCTACAAACTTTCAATATCTCATCAATATGAGTTATGAAACGTTTCGTTTTTCAGAAAATTATACTTGTATCTACCAAAACAAAACCTATTTTTCGGTCAAGATTCTCAGAAAACTAGCTAATAAGTTCTAATCTCTTCTAGACTGCTCATACCGAGCCGCCGCGTCAGTAGTTCAGTAGTAGAGCGTCGGCGTCGCATTCGGGAGGTCGTGGGTTCGATCCCAGCTACCGACAATCCTAACAGAGTTTTTCAGAGTTTTTCCTGTCACACCAGGCAAATGCCGGGATGGCACCTTCAGCATATGCCCTGGCCGACACCTTTCCGAATCCTTTCCCCTCCCCTATCCCGGCCTGAGCCTTAGATGTCTGGGCCATAAATAAAATTCAAATTGTCGACTGCTCATTTTGAACCCGAATATTATGCTCATGTTTAATTCCATTTTCAGAGAAACAAACATATTTTAAATTGAAAAGAGTTTTCTCGCGGTTAAACTATTCAAGAGTTGTTAATGAAAGGGCGAATGCGATTGGTGTAGAAGAAGCGATAAGATATCCTTCTCAGGTAATTAAGTAAGTGACCAGCTACTTATGTTTTCAGAGGTGGTGAATCTGAAGACACTGCTACAGAATCGAAACTATAAGGCCGGCTTTTCATGTACACGCTAGCAGTGTTCTATGCTTGCGATTTCTGTGAGTAGCTAATAGAAATTGTTAAAAACGCGTTTTAATTTGCCACTCAGGCTAAACGTAAGCGAAGGACGCGGCTAGCGCTTGCATGAAAAGCTGACCTTAGTTTACTTATTTTTTCTTATCTTGTTTAGCAGTAGTGTAAGAGCTCATTTTCATGAAAGCTTGCGTTGCTTGCGATTTGGGTGAATAGCCAATTGAAACACGTGGTACTTTGTGGTATAACTTTATTACGTGGTGTAACACGTATTTCAATTGGCTATCCATGCAAATCGCGAGCAACGCAAGCGTGTTTAAAAATCCTCCCTAAGGCTAGTTTTTCATGCAAGCGTGCGTTGCTTGCACTTTGGGTGAGTAGTCAATTGAAACATGTGTTTTATTACGTGTTCTATGTGTAACACGGGTTTCTATTGGCTATTGATAGAAATCGCAAGGAAAGCACGCGGCTAGCGCTTGCAGGGAAAGCCGACCTAACCTTCGTCAGCTATAAATCTGCTCAGTGGCACCATTGAAATAATACTTACAATAAAAATCTATTGTTTCGTGTATCATTAGTGTATTGTTCCATCTTTCTTGTCTAAAGTACATTTTAACATAAAAAATGAAATGACACTTTATCCAAAGTTTGCGCAAATAACGTTTTATTGTAAATAAGTATAAAATGAGTAATCTACATATCTATAACCAGATAAGTGAGTTAAGATTTTAAATTCAAAGAAAAGCTTTCCATTACTATTATTACAGAACTGCTGTATCGATAAAAGACTATCAGTAGAAAAGTATTATTATTCTATTTTGTATAACATATCCCTTACAATAAATCAATTTGCTATTTACAAGTAAATCCCATGTTATCTTATCGCACGTGCAACCAAAGCTGATGAGCTCATGAGGCAATACGTGAAGAGTGAAGTCTGGCTGTTCACAAAAGATGGTACACAATACTAGACAGCTTCCGTATACTTCGTTAAAAATAAATACTACGAACACCTCTTCTTTCATTAAAATAAAGAGTTTAAAAACTAAAGCCATGTTTCCTTGCATGCGCGATTTCTATGAGTAGCCAATAGAAACTCGTGTTGCACGTAGAACACGCACTTAAACACGTGTTCCAATTGGCTACTCACCCAAATTGCAAGTAAAAACAGCAATGCACGTTTGCATAAAAAGTTAGCCTAATACTTTTTTTTTTTGTAGAGAGCTTATACGTCGTAATGAATCTTACAAGTAGGTAGTGCCACCTGCTGCCTACTTACTCAAGTGCTACAGTACGTGTTGAGGATACAGGTGGGTTGGGAAACCGCCCGTTTTTAATTGGTCGCTTGGTATACTCGGTAGAGCGTTGGATTGCTAGCCAGATTCGATTCCTTCCAATCTCTCACGATTTTTATCATCTTTTTTTCAAAGAACTTTACATTTCCTGTTTGTATGTATACATAATTGTTCTCTTTTACATTTTCAATATGTTTCAGAATTCTCGGGAAAAGGATAGGTGAGCACTCTTCTGGTGATGGTAAAGTAGCAGCTACGACATTGTCCTACGTACCATCCCAACATTCGACAGGTGAGAATAAGGGAAAACTCAGCAAAAGTTTACTGAGTGTAGACAGCAGCAGGACTCGAACCTTCATGCCTCACAACACCAATTCAAGATTGAACGAAAATTCAAAGTTTCGTAAACATGTGTACTAATTCTACTTGTTTTAGTCTTCGTATACCATGTACAAAGCTTATATGTATGAGGTCTACATTTTAAAGTGTATTAACCGAATTTTCAGCGGAAGGATCTCCAATGGGCACTGCGATACCGCCTACCTATTTTCGACTGCGCTAAGGAGCACGTGATTTTGAGCCTTGCCATTAGATGGCTCCGGGGACTACTTTCAGTCGCTGGTTCTTTCCACTAGTAGGCAGCAGAGCCACCTAATGACAGGGTTCAAAATCTCGTGCTCTTAAGCAAAAGCCCATTATTATTCTTTAGTCTATGCTAATAGCAAGTAGTATCGCCTTTCACGTATACAACGGCCCGTAACTATCTTGGAACTGACTCCAGTAGATACTTGATGTCCCCCGCATCTAAATACCTTGTAATCCGCGTTTTCAGATAAAAGCAAATAACTAGCTCTATGGCTAACGAAACTCGCAAGTTCATCGCCAGAGTAACAAACGTTCGCCATTGGATTCTATTCCTGGGCGAGATTAAGTCAGTTTTCATCATAAATACCTACACTGAAAGAGTTAATGTTTTCGGTTACCAGATGTCAACAACAAAATGTTTGCTTTTCGACATTACACCTGTTGTACACTTTGAAGATTGAAACTTCAGTACATTAAAATACAGAAACTCTGCAAAAAAAACCCACTGAGTATGACAAATCTTCCAACGATACTAAATTCTCTTGTTTTTGTCTTTCTTTTTGGAATTAAATTTATTTAGTCATTAGGCATCTCTGGATTAGGCCCGGATAGGTAGGGTATTGAAGAAGGTAGCGGCCAGAACTTTACTTAAGGCGCCATCCCGGCATTCGCCTGGTGAAGCTGTTTAAATGTCTGGTAAACCTTAGTTGGCATGGTCAGCTGCGAGATTTTATAGTTATAACGCAAATGTTTAGCTCTAAAAATATTTTTATGTGCTAACAACGACGGAATAATGTGTCCAAAAGTCACAACTACTAAGATCACTAGGAATATTTTGCGGTGTTAGTGTACTTTTCATAACCTTTCAAAATATTTTCCACCACACTTCATGCACTACATCTCAGATGCAAGTGCTGTTTGGCCGGCTCTGCAGTGCATGCGTGATCCAGCACACAGCCAGCTACAAGAATTCAGCTCCTTTTCAACTCCATTCACTTCCTTCACTATTTTCCAAAGCATTTTCTGTCGAACTTCCACCTTCACTATAGTGCCATACAAAATGTTTAGATTTGCAGACAGGAACCAGAAATTATTTTGTAAATAAAAAGTTAAACACGTTAAACCGCCGAACTAGATGATACTCCAAATCCATCCCCGCTCATACACTGCAACCTGTTTGCGTAATATTAAGTGATTAGATGTGGATCCTAATGCCACAAATCATGTCTATTTTAGGCATTAATTCCAAAATATGTATTTACGATGGGAATTCGCAAATTATTTTGTCTGAAATGTGTAAAATATGTGCATTTTATGTTCTCTCCAAAGAAATGTGTTTTATGTGCTAATAGTAAAAAAAAAAATATACATTTTCATGCGAAATGAAATTTCGTAGATTACATCACAATCTAGTATGGCAGAGTTCCGATACCACAAACACAAATTCTTCACCAAAAGATTGCTGTCTAATAATAATTTGAAGCAAAAACAGACAAAACATGCTATTTTAAATCATAAAATTAATTTGAGATATTATATCCTTTACATAATTATGTAACTGTTAAAAAAATGTGGTCGTTGGGCCGCGACCGGGTTATTGAACCCTGATCTCCCACTTTGTGGTAGACTATCACATAGAAAATTGGATGTGTCTGATGTGCAGACCAGGCAACTGGGCACTTGGAGATCCGGGTTCGGGTCCTAGTCACGGAAACGACCAGGTTTTTCTGATAATCAGTGGCAGGTCGAGGCATTTGTAGAAGAAGATAATTTATTTTCAAGAAATATTTATATCTATTTTTGTGTCTTGGGCATTAAGTTCCATTTTGGCAATTAGTCAATTTAATCTTCTGATTTAAAAATGATTTTTTTTTTAAATTTTAATTGGCATAACTTGTTTCAAAATAGTATGTTCAACTCATTCTATTGCAGATTTGATAGTAATGAAAATATTCACATTCATCAAGGAAAAGCGATGTGCCAATATTTGATAACCTTACAACTCAAATATAATTTACCGATAACCTTTCATCTGATCCTCAAGAGTACGTACACACGTTTTGAATAGGATGCTGATAATTACTGCAAATGTCCAAACAAAAGAAGCTGCGCAACAGAATCTAACAGCAGATAGAACAACAAAAATCAATGGTACGATATTCAACACTTCAACAATAACGTTAGCATTGATATAGGGTGGGGCATAGGATCTGATGATTTTTAAACATCTATCGTGAAGAAAAAAAAGGCAACGGTGGAAAATGAAACGCATATCTACTTATTAAGGAAAGAATGCAATTTACTGACAAGCAATCAGAATTCCAGTACACGATCATTTTTACTACAGTTTTCAGAGAAAAAAATACTGAATATAGAACTTGTCTGGTAATTTTTCGACAGTATTTACAAATATTCAACATCAATTATGAGCACCAGTCTCAAGTCTTGAAGAGAACATCTTTAAGATGGCAACCTTGACAAAGAATGAACTAAAGTCTGTCGGTTTAGAAAAACACAATGAACGTTGTACCCAGTAAATATATCTAAGGAAAGTTCATGATAGAAGAATGAAGCTTAGAGGCAGTCTTAAGCCAGTTTCTAGAAAAGAAAAAGAACTCGTTCGAAATTCAGTTTGTTACCATTGATAGGAAGCTTGAATTTAGTTCAAAGGGTTGAAAAAAAATGTAACATACTACGTTCAAATTCTGCAAAAACAGAGAATTTATCCAAGTTCCAGCACAACTGAATTTATGACGTAGCTGTTTCTAGAAGAAAAAAATCCACGTACAACTACACAAGCATTCGCCAACATGAAATTTACACACATTTGCGCAATGTGTTACATGACCTCAGATCACAGAATAATAAATTATTTTGGTTATATCAGTTCCTCTTATAAAGGAACGCCCTCTTTAAGGAACTTGATTCCATTGACGTTCTACGTTTTCCACGTTTTTCTTTAAAGAATTAATTCCTCCTAAAAAGGAACTTTAATCCATTCATATTCCATATTTTTCACGTTCCGTTTTAAGAAATTTGTTTCTCATTAAAGTGAAATTGAATCCATTCATGTTCCACATTTTTCAATTCTTCTTGAATAAATTCATTCCTCCTAAAATGGAACCTGAATCCATTCACGTTCCTCTTTAAAGAATTCATTCCCCATTAAAATTAAATTGAATCTCTTCTTATGCCATATTTTTCACGTTCCTCTTTAAGGAATTCATTCCTCATTAAAGTGAAATTGAATCCATTCATGTTCCATATTTTCTACGTTTCTCTTTAAGGAATTCGTTCCTTCTAAAAGGAATCCATTTACGTTCCATATTTTTCACGTTCCTCTTTAAGGAATTCATTCCTCATTAAAATGAAATTGAATCCATTCATGTTCCATAGTTTTCACATTCTTCTTTAAGAAATTCATTTCTAATAAAAATAACCTGAATACCTTCACGTTCCACTAAGGAATTTATTTTTACTAAAAAGAAATCTATTCACGTTTCTCATTAAGGAATTAATTCCTCACCTCATTAAAATAAAATTGAATCCCTTCACATACAATATTTTTCACATTTCTCTTTATGGAATTCATTCCTCACTAAAATGAAATTAAATCCCTTCATATTCCATATCTTTCACGTTCCTCTTTAAGGAAATCATTCCTCATTAAAATTAAATCTCTTCATATTCCATATTTTTCACGTTTCTCTTTAGGGATTCATTTCGGCTTAAAAAGAATTTGAATCCATTCATGTTTCGTATTTTTCACGTTTCTCTTTAAGGAATTCATTCCTCAAAAACACGTTACTCTTTAAGGAATTCATTCCTCCTAAAAAGGAACTTGAATCCATTCACCTTACTCTTTAAAGAATTCATTCCTCCTTAGAAGAAACTTGAATTCATTCACGTTCCATATTTCTCAGGAGGAACTAGTTTCAACGAGAAGTTCCTAAAATAGAATTATTTCCATTTGAACTTGTTCTTGCCCCAAATCTGCTTGGAGAGGGATTTCTATGCTTGTCTCTTGCGCAATATCAATTCCTTGACAATAAAATTATTCACTTGGGACATACTGGTTTCCTTCAGGCATAAACTTTGTTCAAATCCATTCCTTGGGTATTAGTGTTGAAATGTGTTGGGAGTCTGCAAAACGTTACGATGAGGAGAGAGCAATATAGCTTCCATTGTGATTCGTTTTACGTCTTTATTTGTTGACATTTTGCGTTATTCGTAAGGGTGCCGTGCAACATTTGGGTCCCTCCAGCTCCGAAACGACGAATGTTATGAACTTTGTTTAAAATAAAATTCTTCTTACGACTTTCCAAACTCGCAGGCATGTCCCGCGAGTGATATGTAGTAACGAAATTTAAAGTAGGTTTAATAATTCCCATTCAAAGAAATAAGAATGCGTATGAAACGACGAAACTAAGCAAATTGGTGAAATTTTTGGAAATCGAATATTTAGTAAACAAAAGAAATTTTTTTAAAACATAAATCCTCCTTATTTTACTGCATATTACAATATTTTTCATGTTATGCAATTATGCATATTTCTGCAAGTCAACGAATGTATAGGACGTCGAAATATATTTATTTTTCAATTAAGAAGAGCCAGCTACAGAAATGCGACACAACTTAGGTTTCTATTTAAAGAAATAGTAATTTACTTAAATATTGATCATACATTGTGTGAAGTACACAATACTGTTAGAAGGGTACGTCATACCTCGAAATTCACCAACAATTCCATTAATTTATTACGTGACAGGGATATCTTAGGGTGCTATATTACACTATCGAGCTTGCTGATCAACTTCCTCGCCCGAGCCTGCTCGACGAACAAACTTGACAACATAATAGCGCCTTTTCTGGTCGAGTTTGCTGATCAGCTTGTTCGACGAGCTTGGGCAGAGGCGGCGCCACGCGGGAGCCCGATGGGGCGATAGCCTTCAAATTCCCAGCCAAACTATTACTGTAACTATTGTAAGGTCGGTCATAATTTTCATCTGAAATTAAAAAAATAAGAACAATGTTCAACTAATGTGTTAATGAATTTAGCTCCTATCTAATTTGTATGTATTGTGTTGAGGCAAATCAAAGCGGAAAAGTGACAGAGGGCAACAGATTTCCAATTTATTGTGCCAATGTTTCAAGCAACAGATGAGTCGTGTTAATACACTTTGTTTCTTTATCTTTGAAGGAAGAAAGAAACATGCAGGGATAAGGGACGACAGGGGACGGGCATTCCAATATAAAATTATGATATTTGTTGCGGGGTCTGACGTCACATCAGATCATTTCCCTTCTATATCTGGAAATCCACACTCGCTGCTATTGAAGTGACCAGATGGATCTCTCACGATATTGTTGACCCTGCACAAGATGCTAACAGAAAAGGATTGAGAAAAGAAATTAGAAGCTCAGTTTCTTCTGATTTCAATTACGTGTTCTGCATCCACTTATTTTATGATTTACTTCAGGAAAGAAAATTAGTAACAAAATTTCCAAAAAACAGAATGAAGTTTGGCTACAGCTTATAAACAAATTCAAGCTTTACTGTCAACGTTAGAGGTCTCAGAGCAAATAATTCGAAAACTTAATAAAAAAAAAAATAACACGACTACTCAACAATAAAAAAAAAAAAAAAAAAAAAAAAAAAATCAGTTTAAACCCCCACTGACGTGTGTGTCACCTTTGTAAGTTGCCAAAGAAATACGCATGCGCACTACAATAGGAACAGCAACAAATTAAATTTCTTAAGCGATGATGACTTGAGGGTAAATATGTATTTACTGTGATGAACAGATTCATAACCGAATTAAATTATCGACTTCTTTTCAGCAGTGAGGTTTCAATTGGAGTTAGTTCATCAGATTGACGACTTCCTGGATGTGGAAAAGAACTGTCAGTTGTACGCGGGTGACGTGGACACACTAGATAAGAGTTTGATTTCTAATTTCAAAGTGATGCTACATTATGAAAACTAAAACAAAGTTTCTCCTTTGCATAATTTTCTTATAGTTCTGGACTGATACAAACTCGCATTCTGGTACAAACTATAGAGACCCCAACGTGCAACCACAGAACGCTGCGAAAGATCAATCACACGTTTAGGAATCATAAAATCGTACAGAACTGGAGACAAGTAACTGTCTGCATTGGTAAATAACATGTTATACTTCATGTTCTGTGGAGATGTGAAGATTGTGGTTGACAGTTTTGCTGTTACCCACACGAATAGAAAAATAATCTTATAGTATTTTCTGCATTGAGGTCTAATGTGATTGTCTTTACAGGTATGGCTAGTGTTACTTGTTACATAATCATCCGTAACCTTAGTTTTACAGTTTGAATTTCGTACGTACATCGTTGAAGTTCATTTAGAAGAAAAATTGATGCTACTGACACTTGTATAGTTTCAACAGAGTGTAAGAAGTTCACGTTTACTTACAATACAGTAAAAATTGTACATATCACGTTACGTATACTCGGTTTGGCTAGTATCCCTATTGGTAGAGAATTGGTGTAGGCACGTCAATAATATAATTTTGATAATGTTAGTTCTAATTTTCATTGTATTTTATATGCAGATATATTAAGTAAATAAACAATTATAATTACAATTAGTTAATTACTGGCATTTCATTTGGATGAATATATGCTAATAATAATATTGTAGTTCCTAGTTGATAGAATTAGCGCAGCCGTTCAGGGATATAGATGACTGTAGTGGGGAAATCAGTCGAAGAAGTTGATACCGAGTCGCCGTAGCTCAGCGGTAGAGCGTTGGCTTAGCATTTGGTAGCTCGTGTGTTCGATCCCAGTGGCCGACCATCCTGACTGCGATTTTTCCAGGGTTTTTGCTCAATTCCACCAGGCAAATACCGAAATGGTACCTTCAACACTTTCCCGAATCCTTCCCCTCCCTCTATCTCGGCCTGAGCCTTAGATGCCTCAAGGTCATAAATAAAATTCAAATTCGAGGAAGCTGATCAGAAAGTTCGACACTGTAAATAGCAACTTTAGTAAACTGAAATAATATTTCTTTTTTTTCAATCAAAGAGGTGTTTTTCGTATCAATGGATGTGAAAGAAGTCTAGCATACTTGTAGTTCAATTAACGCAAATACGGCTATGCAATGTCGGTACTTTGATATCAAACATCGATACCTTGGCAAATCGAAGAGAAATCGAAAAATCTTGAAAAATTAGAATACCGTTGAAAAACGAGAATGAATTGTCGGAAGTCTAATATTGTTTATAAGCAAGATTTGTTGAAAATTTAATATAGTTCATAACAAAAATCGAAATTCAAACATCGATCATACGCTATTGGTTGATATCGGTATTTTGATACTGCAGAATATCGATTGATCGGTTGATATATGCCATAGAGAAATCGAACCACTCTAGCTACAAGCTATACTTATACTCATTACTCATTTGCTTCCAAACTCTTATATACTGGGATATTCTGTTTAGTTTACTAATTATACGCAAATATTCTTAAGTTGTTCATTTGTTAAGACCTTGAACAGCTGCGGTGATGATGCACTTTTTTTTTTTAATCAGGAATGACAATGTCGTATTTCAAGGAGATTTGACATATACCTCGCCGTTTCACACTTGCCTCACTGTTTTCTCACCGGCAATAAAGTCAACATTTCAACTTTTCATATACTATATATCAGTACATCTATGATATCCGTCTAATGCATATCAACAGCTATTTGTCTGGTTTATAAACCACAATCAAACAAAGAAATGCACCTTCCGATACATTCGAACGTTTTTTGTATCTATGTGATCGGGGTGACAGTGAGCTTGTTAAGGCCACATTTTGGCCCCCGTGTCTAATTTCATAATAAGAGAGTTGTATATATTTGGTGATAATTTTTTATAGGATCGGAATTCAAGAACAGTCCGGAACTGAAACTTGTATTCAGGGATTCTGCCAGGATTTTTAGTTTGGGGTGGGTGGGTGTAAAGTCAAAATTGGGAGGATGTAAGTGAAGTTTTGCATGGTTTCTATCGATTTTTAAGTTGAGGCTGTTTTCGAAATTTTGGGGGTGACACCTTCCATAGGGGGTCTCGCGGAATCACTGCTTGTATTCCTTACTTGGAATGAAAATTTTTGTAATTCCTTGAACCAAAGATTCCTACATACGCTATAAATAAATTCAAATTCTAAAATTTTTGTGAAGTCGGAATTCCGAAATTACTAAACTGAGACGCTGCTTCAAAAACTCATCATGGACTTTGGAACATTCAGAAAAAAGAAAAAGGAACATCCCGAATTCAGGAACTGACTTCGCATTTTCGAACACGTCTATTCCTCGAGAAACAGAAATTCAGAAAATTCATGGTGAATATATCAGACTTGCGACGGTGGTCGGGGAGAGGAACCGGAATATCAGAATTTTTAACTGTGTGTACCTAGGTTCCCAGCTGACGATCTTTTTTAATGTTTTATTGATGACGTAATAGTTATCACTAGTCATTTTTGAAACTTAACTGGTAAGTAAACCCAAAAATTGGTTTGAGCTCAAAATTCGGGAGAAAAATGTCGCCACCATCACTTTTCTGAAATTATTTCCTACGGAACAAAATGGCCACCATCATCATCAAGTTGTCCATGGGGGTGCCATAAAGGCACCACTATCCTCCTCCCCATAGAATATGATACAACCCTAAATATTTTCAAGAAGTAACTTTACACTTTATTTTATTTAGGCCATTTTAGTAGGAATGAACTTCGGCCCGTCACGATGATATGATTGCAATAGATTAAAATCCCATCCATACCTCAGGCGGGATTCGAACCCGCAATCTCGTAAACCAGCGTCCTAGCCCCACACGGCTACCGAGGTCGGCTAAATACTTTAAAATTTCTACAGTAGATGAATCCCGGAAAAGACAAGAAAACATTACATTAAGTTCGAATAGTTTAAATTCGGTTATGACTAAAGCTAGTCCCAATGCAACTTGAAAACAAATTTACACTTGTTTTCAACATTACCGTCTTCCGTGAACTGCTTATCATATAACTCAAATATCAACGTACGATTGTCCTAATTAGCCAGAACCACTCAACACAAATGTCAGATGTAACGTTTATTTGAGATGAGAAATAATCTCATATCTGATAATTTCATAATCAATAGAGCATCGCAGTAACTATGTAACCAAGCAAACAGAAATTCTTCACTATGTAACAATTTCTCAGTTTATACATTATTAACAATTAATTTAACCTTAGGATAACATTTTGTATTAGCAAATCATTTAATATTCAAGAATAAGTTATTCTCTCAGTATTTTATTCGTCTTTCAAACAGGGCTGTTGAGTCTGAAGCAGTTATTGACTTACAGTTGTCGGAGTCCGGTAGAGGAAGTGACGCCCTAGGTTGAGTTAATCGCTACATAAAAGCACATCCCATCCACTTATTAAGGAGACCTCCCACGAGGCAGTTGTGTACTTGTAGCGCTTAGTTGCTGACCTATTTGGACGTCACAAATTCTGTAATCTGAAATAAGTTTTTCCCTACCTACTTTCATTAAACAGACAGCGTGGAGAAAGCTAACCAAATTAGAAATGGCCTGCCTGTTTTAGGATCACCTGAGTAAAAATAAAGGGTGGTCACTGAATTCAGTTTCTCTTCATCTACTTTTATTTCTGGTACTAGCCTCCATTACAGGTGGACGTGCAAGGAGAAAGGCCATTTCTTGTGTCCACTCAAAAAAAAAAAAAATAGTTCCCTAACGCTGGGAAATTAACATAGGAAAGACTAATACATTTTCATTATAGTCTAAACATTAATCAAACTCACACAAAAATATCGAAACCACCATTAAAAAGCAAACCTCATAGCAGCGCGAAGTACTTAATAAACGTTAATGACATCAGACTCGACCCATATCATAGCCACTGTGGTCATATTATTTTATGATACTCACATTAAACATATAAGACTGCTAGAATCACAATTTATTGTTCAACAATAACAATCCTATAAATCTTCTGTTAACGTCAATATTACTATATTGATTTCTCATAAAAGGAATCTACAAATGTACGTTATTCATCGTAACATCAAAGTCTTCTGAGCTGTCAAAATTTACAGAACAAAGATTTATACACAAAACTTTTTGGTTCTTACATGAAACACAGACAACCATTGAAATCGTTATGAATCCAGTTATTATATCAAAAAAGGAAAGATAATTTCGAAATTTGCCGCCGTACAAACAGAAAATTAAAATCTTTGTCCCTCAAACGATATGTTTAAATGCTTACTGATTTATCTTCAAGGTTCACATGATGTACTTGATCGCATAACAAAATCTAATTTAGATATATTTTTTTTTAAATAGATCATATTTTTTAATTGTATCGGAAAATGAAAGAATATATTGTTAAAAATTATGTACAAACTTTTCGTCAAAGAAACATATTTAACTTTTTTTTTCCTCTCTCTCATTCAAACGATTTATTCCCGTGCGTTTTCCTTCCATTTAGTACACGAAATAAAATACAAAGTGAAACTATTACATAAAACAAATTTCCATAATAAAAACTAAAATTGAAATGAATAATAGTAAGAGATTGTGCCAGGATTTCAAGTTTGTGGGATATAAGGTCAAAATTAGGGGGGTACCAGAGTTTAAATACTTCGGCAGGCTTTTTTTAATATTATTTTTAACTGTAAAATATTTAAGTTCGGGGATGATAATGATAATGATGCTCTCCAGGATTTCTCAAATTCTTCTAATAGTTTACATATTACAATGCCAACTACAGCCCTCATTAATAAATAACATTAATATAAAAAGCCATTTATCATGTCTTTCAAAGATATATCCAGTGAATTTGAATCTAGTTATGGCCTTTAGGGATGTGTAATTCAGGCAGAATGGAATAGGGGAAGAAAGTGTGGCCAGGACCTAGTTTTGAACGCACTATCCCGGCGTTAGCCTGGTATGACTGAGGAAAAGATCTGGTAAAACTCGTCATGAAGGCCGTTCTCTGCGTGAACCAAAACATCTTCCGAGTATGAGGTGAACGCTCTACCAATTGAGCTACGGCCACTTGGTAATATACCTAACAGATCAAATTTTCGTTAATTTTGTACTAACTGCACTCAATCAGGTCTGAAAATATGTACTAAAAGTTCTCAAATAGTGATCGAAAGTACACCAAAGATGATCAAAATGAACTCGTTGAAGTGTGCCAATAAGCTTGAACAAAAGAGTACTATATTTTTTTTACGGTGTATCGAAACGCAAAAGTGTCATGATTTCTTTCTCATAAATTTGGTTAAAAATCCGTATATGAATATGAATATTGAAGCTATAAGGTAGGTGAAACTTATTTTCACTTTTTTACTTGCTTTCTTCAAAAGTATATGCAGCATTTGTGATGGAGGAAATGGGTATGGCCTATGGAACAGACGAACTCACTCCAACTTAATATACACAGTAAAAAAATGTCTGTGTTAATTCAGCACTTTTCGGTGTTCCAGCGTGACCACCACTTTTTTGTTGTTTTAAATCAACACAACAAACGGTGTTGATTTTGGTACTAGCAGCAAGAAAAGGACCTTACGACTGCAGCAAGATTTGAACGAGACTTCCTGAGTTGGAAGTCTTACCGGCTGGGCTAAATCGCCAGACAAAACAATAGATTCAAAACTATGTTGCTGAACCCCAAAAACAAAGTTACTCGCACGGCTGATGTCATGGTTTATTCACTTTTCCATTTGTCAAGGAAGGATCAGAATTCCCGTTTTATTGAGAATATGTTCCATTTCTATGAAATCAAGCGATCAAGATGGCGACACGCAAGCACTTGATGTCTAATCAATACAGTGTGTTCTGTTGATTTAACACAAAAAAAAGTGGTAGTCACGCTCGTACACCGAAAAGTGTTGAACTAACACAGGCATTTTTTACTGTGTACACTCATATTTTTTTCTGAAATTTCAAATCTGGAGGGTTTTTACGGGCACTGATTTCGATTCTCAAAATCTCTTATTTCCAAAATCCAACATGACAGCAATGTAAATTCAATTCTAAAATATCATCCAATCGTCCTGGTTTAGTGATTTCAAAGTTCGCTCACTTCAACTCCGATGGCATTTTGAATCCAACATGACCGTAGAGCGAAATATCTTAATTTTCATTAAATTTCATATCTTGGAGTTTCAGAGGTCCACGAGCTTTATTCTGAAGCAAAGAAAAAAAAAATCCAAGATCCAAGATGGTGGAAACACGCAAAAACAAATTTCAAAGTTCATCCGATTTTCGCGGAATTTCTTTTCCATGACTTACAAAGATCGCTGAATTTGAGTCTGAAATTAAACACGTACGAGTTGCGATGTTCTTAACAATTGCAAAGTTTCCGAAGGTCCCTTGATAGCATCTTAGACACAGCTACAACTTTCTTTTATATACATAAAAAAACACACTAACAACTGAGGTATCTGGGGGACAGGGACAACCACACTATTTTTCTATTGTGGTAAGTTTTGTGCTGCAACGTCTAACATAACGGAAGCAGTTTGAAACATTGAATTCCATTAAAAAATATGTTGACAACATGTCGAATAATTCTCGTGCCAATTTTGGTGCAGATAAGTGCAACGGAATGAAAGCCATTAGAAAAATTAGCTGACTATACTGGTCCACTGCAAAAAAAATCAAGGCGGTTCTGAGCTAGCCTGGCCAAGATCTTTCTAACGACACTTCTTTACACCTTGCGGTGACACACGACGGACGGACAAAGTAAGCGGGATTATAATGTACTTTCGTTTTGGTTACGCTACCAAGGGACGGGCACAAAAGTATTGAATTTCGAAATTCACGATGGTCGTAGGCCGGATTTTTATTTTGAAAAGAAAAGCGGATGATGTTAATTAAATTAAATATTTGGGAGATCTAAATGGCACTGGAAGAAACGCGAGAAATCTTTGTTTTGAAAAGTATTTAAAACTGGAAAACGAAAAATAAATCTGATTAGTCCTTTGCGCTAAAACTTAGAAAATAATATTGTTACCTAGGAAATAGGCACAGCCATAAAAAGCAAGTGCGGTGGGGGGGGGGGGGGGGGTCCATGTGGTCTGTAGATTGTCTGTGCTATTCTAAATTCCAGGACTTTACTTCTTATAGATCTGAGTGATAACATTTTAGAGGCTAGAGCCGAAAACGAAAATTTTTCTTTTCTTCTTTCACGACCATATCGCTTCATATAGTTTGGGACAAGGACTACCCAGCCCCTAGGCAAAACAATTTGTTTTAAGTTTTTGAATAGATTTTAAAAAGCAAGTATGGTTGAAAACTGTTATTTAAAACTTATTTTATATTCCGTTTTTAAATGAAAACTTGTTTAAAATTTTAAAATATAGAACCGAAATACGAGAAGGCGCGAAATATAAAATATTTTGAAAACAATATCATATCAAACCCTCTAACCATGAACTGAGAAAACGTTTTGATCTTTATGTTATTCGAAGAAAGAACTTTCAGTCTTATTATATCTAAAATTGTTTTATAAATATTACAACATGAAGGACATAAGTCGCCGTGGCTCTGAGGTGCGCTCAGCCTCATATCAAATTGAGTTCCAGTGTGTCCTTGACACTCCTGGGCACCTTGAGAAGGTAAAGGCGGTCAAGCATCGGACTGACCACCTCACTTCGTAACGTCGATCGGGAATATGAGGAGTGCTCGATCCTTCATGCGCCGTTCACGGCGCGTGCGTATCGAACAGGGGCTTTAACTTTTTTTTCACCTTCCAACATGAAGGGCACGGAGTAACATAATATAAATTAGAAAAATGCAAAATCATCAATGCAAATAGTAATGACATATGATTGGTTTCCTTTGGATGTTATGTAACTATGTCTGATGTGAAGATAAATTCTTGTATGCACTTCAAAACCAAGCAATATGCAAAAAATAAAGTATTCGGAAGACAACAGCATGATTTCGCATATTTCCCTTTGCATGCTTTTCTTATACAGAGTGAATAAAAATTAGCATGTGTTATTTCTTGAGAAATCCTGTTAAAAATACTTTTCTGCTCAATATTCTTCGTGTTCCAGTAATGAAAGGGTAAAAGGAGAAGGTGACAACATATCTAAAGAAAGAAAAAGAACTCGCATAGCAATTTAGACCTAACTCTAAAGCGGATCGAGCTTCCGTTCACAAATGTGATAACTTACTGCAAGATTAGTGAATCAAGCCAAGAAGATTTTAAAAAAAGATTAAATCAAGCAGTCTAATTTAGAAGAATCAAGGCTGAAATAGGCTTCACACGACAAGAATGACAAGGTGGATTCAAGCACTCGTACACTCAAAAAAATTATTGGTGTTTATTGTCACCCCAAACGGTGTAATAGACACATCTACAATTCCAGTGCTGGGTAACACCAATTCTAGTGTTGGTTAAAACCATCCGGGGTGTCCCAACACCGTTTCTGGTTGTTCAGAAACACCGTTAGGGGTGCACCGCTAGAAGTGTTAAGGAACACCTTCAATGGTGTTTAATAAACACTCCTAACGGTGTTTCTGAATACCGGTAGAGATGTTTGTCAACAGCAGAAACTGTGTTGGACGTGTTAATCAACACTAGAATTGGTGTTACCCAGCACTGGAATTGGTGTAGAGGTAGAGGTGTTCTATTACACCATTTGGGGTGGCAATAAAAACCAATAATTTTTTTGAGTGTACTTGATGCATGAAGATTGTTTCCTGCAAGATTACCCACTTGTAATATCAAGGTTACTTCAGGGCTGTGTCATGCTTGAAGCCAGGTTGTTTCGTGCTTGCAATGACCATTATTGTGTAAACAACACTGACAGAAATTTACTGCTTTACTAAACGAAATTACGTATATGTTTACAGTAGTTTTTTTTGTTACATCCTGTCTTCTTCTCTCGTCTTGAGATACAGTTGAAAATGTTGGCATTTGTCTGCGCAGGATTTCAACGAGTGATTCCGCCAGACCCCCCCAAAGTCTCGACAACCCCCCCCCCCC